>JAVJIF010018503.1:0-60181 GCA_038442645.1 Agave tequilana
TAGTTCACCCAAATGAGCTTCAGCAAGCTCATACCACCCGAAGGACATGGAGCAAAACTTTGCAAAGTGCAAACTTCACTCCCGACACCACCTTTGTAAGCATATCGGCCGGATTCTCCGAAGTGTGAATCTTCAACAAGTCGATGTCACCTTCCTCCAGAATCTCCCGAACGAAATGGTACCTGACATCAATATGCTTCGTTCTTGCATGATAGACCTGGTTTCTTGCCAAGTAGATGGCGCTCATGCTGTCACAGTTAATCTTCAGCATATCCTGTTCCACGCCAAATCATCAAGCAACCCTGAAGCCAAATTGTCTCCTTCATGGCCTCTGTCATAGCCATGTACTCAGCCTCTGTGGTCGACAAAGCGACGGTAGACTGCAGTGTGGAGCGCCAACTCACGGTGCCTGTGAGAATGTGAAGACATATCCCGTCGTCGATCGGCGTTTGTCAAGGTCACCTGCATAGTCTGAATCCACATACCCTATGCACTTACTTTCCTGTGTTGTCCTTCTCAAATACTAGGCCTACATCAATTGTTCCCTTGATGTATCTCAGGATCCATTTCACAGCTTCCCAATGACCCTGTCCCGGATCATGCATATATCGACTCACCATGGAGACTGCCTGTGATAGATCTTGCCTTGTATACACCATAGCGTACATCAAGCTACCCACCGCACTGGCATATGGAACGTGAGACATATACTCACGCTCTTTGAACACTCCTTGGAGACATCTTTGCTGACAATTTGAAGTGTGGCGCCATAGGTGTACTAAAAGACTTAGTATCCTTGTTGATATTAACCTCTGCAGTGCCTTCTCCAAATAGCCTTTCTGAGTCAAACTTACCGTGCCAGCTCTCCTGTCTCTAGTGATCTCCATGCCCAATACTTTCCTTGCTTCGCCCAGGTCCTTCATCTCAAACTCTGATGATAGAACTTTCTTCAGAGAATCAATAGCATATCTCGACCTCGATGCAATCAACATATCATCTACATAAAGAAGTAGATAAATGTATTCACCTGATGGTAGCTTGTTGTAGTACACACATGGATCATAATGGCTACGTGTGTACTTTTCTTCCTGATGAAGCTATCAAATCGCTTGTACCACTGTCTAGGAGACTGCTTCAATCCGCACAGCGACTTCTTTAGCTTGCATACTAACTCTTCCTTCCCTGCAGTTTTGTAACCTGTGGGCTGTGTCATATAGATCTCCTCCTCAAGATCGCCGTGGAGAAAAGCGGTCTTCACATCAAGTTGGTCAAGGTCCAACTCATTTTGCGCAACGAAGGCCAATAGAATCCGAATTGACGAGTGTTTAACTACCGGGGAGAACACCTCGTTATAGTCAATTCCTTCCTTCTGAGCGTAGCCTTTAGCCACCAACCTTGCCTTGTAGCGCACTGCATCTTCTTGGAGAGATCCTTGATTCTTAGCAAACACCCACTTGCATCCTATGGCCTTCTTCCCCTTAGGCAACTTGGTGAGTTCTCATGTGTTGTTCTTGTATAGAGATTGCATCTCTTCATTCATGGCCTCTTTCCACATCCTTACTTCTGAACTGATCTCAGCTTCTCTGAAGGTAGATGGAATAGCCTCCTCAACAACTGGAAGTGCATATGCGACAACCATATCAGTGGTGAGCCAGCCTGGTCTCCTAGTGTTCCTTCGTGGTCTTTCAACTGCAGTAGGATCTGGAACAGTACCCATGACCTGCTCCTGACCCTCTTCGACATCTTCAGCATCTTCTTCAATTGCTCGATCTCCACCCTGTGTCACCTCAGGAATGATCCGAATGAATATTGAATCCTCTAGAGATGGTGGATCTGCATCAATCTCCACCTGCTGCAATAGCTCCTTGGTCTTGCTGGTCTCCACCTGCTGAGAGACCGTAGGCTTCATCAAAGAAGCCTCATCAACGTGACATCCCTACTGAGTATGAACTTATTGTCCTTTTGGTCCCAAATCTTGAACCCCTTGGTTCTCGCTTGAAGCCAACGAACACCCTTTCTTACCCTTGGATCCAACTTGTCTTCTCTGACATGGTAGTAGGCTGGACATCCGAAGACCCGTAGCAAATCATAGTCCCCAACAGCTTTCCCTGACCAAGCTTCAAGAGCAGTCTTCCCCCCTATTACAGACGACGGCAACCTATTGACTAGGTGACATGCATACGCCAAAGCTTCAGCCCAAAACTTCTTTGGCAGTCCTGCATTGGATAACATACTCCGAACCTTCTCTAGTAAAGTTCGGTTCATCCTCTCAGCCACCCCATTTTGTTGCGGAGTCTCTCTTACCGTGAAGTGTCTCTCTATGCCCTCATCAAGGCATAGCTGTAGGAAAGGATCTGATTTGTACTCTCCTCCATTATCAGAACAGAGGACCTTGACCTTCCTTCCCGTGCTTCTCTCCAGATTAGCCTTCCACTTCACGAACAGTTCTAGGACTTCATCTTTGTGTCGCATAGTGTACACCCAACAGCGCCTAGAATAGTCATCGATGAACGACACAAAATAGTGGTTACCTCCAATCGATGCAGTCTTGGTAGGTCCCCATACATCCGTGTGAACATAATCAAGAATACCCTCTGTGCAGTGTGAAGCTGTGCCAAACTTCACCTTGGTCTTCTTGCCGATGATGCAATGTTCACAAAGATCTAACTTGCAGGTCTCGGCACCCTTCAGCAAACCTTTCCTCACAAGAGCTTGCAATGATTTCTCCCTTGGATGTCCCAGCCTCATGTGCCACAGCCGGGTTGAATCTTCCTTTTGACTGGTAGAAGCTGCCACTGCCCTGTCACCGTACTACCCTTCAAGTAGTACAAGTTGTTCCGGCGATCAGCCTTCAACACCACCATCGAACCCTTTGTCATTTTAAGAACTCCCTCCTTAATAGACACTCCAAGGCCCAATGATTCCAAAGCTCCTACAGAAATCAAGTTCCTCTTCAACTGAGGTACAAACCTCACTTCTTTCAGCTCCCTCACCATCCCATCGAACATCCTGATTGGAATAGTGCCAACACCCTCCATGATGCACGGATGATCATCGCCCATGACGACTGAACACCCCTCCAGCTTCTCAAAACTAGAAAACCAGTCTCGATTAGGACATAAATGATATGTTGCACCTGTGTCCAAGATCCACTCGTTTTCACCCGAGTAGCCTATGACGGGAGTAGTAACTGAAAAAGAGAACACTGAAGAATCTGAATCTGATCCATCTGCCTGTGATTTTCTGCTTGCAGTATTTACCTCTTTTGCGAGATTTGCTTCAGACTTTGATTCTTTCTTCCCTTGAACTTTGGACAGTCTACCTTCCAGTGCCCAATCTCTCTACAGAAAGCGCACTGATTTCTCTTGAGATCATTGAAGCCCGACCTGGACTTCGATCTTCCTCTAATCTCCTTGCCCTTCCTTGATGAATTCCTGCCCTTTACTTCCAGTGCCTCCGCCGATGAGCTTGACTTTGAAGGATGCCTCTCTTTCTTTCTTGTCTCATAACTCGACAGTGCAGACGACACCTCATCATAATCCAAGGTCTGCCTTCCATTAATGAAGGTCAGAGTGAATGTCTCATACTCTCTTCCGGGAGTGAATTCAGAAAGATGATCGCCTTATCTTCCTCATCTATAATGACATCCACATTTACCAAGTCTGTAAGGAGCTTCGTGTATCGGTTGATGTGCTCATTTATTGTGCTCCCCTTCTTCATTCGAAAACTATACAGCTTACTCTTAAGCTGCAACCTTGACTCAACACTCTTGGTCAGGTATTTCTTGCAAGGGTATCCCACAGCTTCTTTGCCGACGTCTCATGTTGTGCAAGATATTTGATGTCTTGCGACAAGCATGAACGTATCAAGCCACATGCCGACCTATTCATCTTTTCCACTCTTCATCAGTGGTCGTGTTCTTCTTCCTCTCTAATAAGAGAGTGTCTTCGAGATTCGATGCATTCAGCGCATCCATAACCTCGCATCTCCACATACCAAAGTTATTAGTACCATTGAACTTAACAACTTCAATCCTTGGTGAGAGTTCATTGTCTTAATAGATGCAATTTCTTCTGCCATTGAGATTTTCCCTGATTCTCTATCTATGCGGAAGAACAACCAACTTGAAATAGATCTATACTCAGATAAAAATCAGATGTTTTTACCTGTCCCTTGAAACCCTAGATCGAGTTTCTCTCCGGATCTACTTCACCACAGATTCAACGAGCCCTCCTTGCGTCCTTCTGAGATCGACACACGATCTCCACGAACACCAATACCTCTGATCTTAGATCGACACACGATCTCCACCGGATCCGATCTCGAGCCCTTCGAATCCTCAGAAATCCCAAGCTCAACCTGGAAGCTCTGATACCACTTGTTGTGCGCCTATGACAACAACCGATAGAGAATCTCACAGATCTTCAAGCACAAAGAACACCCAAATAACACAAGAAGAACACACAAATCGCAAACACACGATTTAACGAGGTTCGGCCTCAACGCCTACGTCCTCAGGGCAATCAGAGAGAGATTTTTAATTACTTTTGGAAGAAGATTATAATAGTTAACAACCTCTTTGAATGCAAGAGAGCTCTATCTAATCCTTTTTCGCAGGTACTAAACCCTAGAAATCAACATTAGGTTTAAATACCCAGATTTGCGGAGCAGCAGATTTTCGCCCAAACCCGACTGTCGGTTGACCGGTCCGGCCGACCCACATACACCCCGGCCGACCGGTCGGTCGGCCGAATTTAACAGAGAGTTTGGTTCTTACAGTCAAGGTGTTTCGATCGACCGGCCGATCGACCGCCTAAGACCCTGTGCATGCTGTGCATGTCGGTCGACCGGCCCGGTCGACCGACCTGCCTGTTTTTCTACTGCTGCTGCTATTTCCTGCTGTCATCTCCTTTGCCTTTCGTCATCGACTTCCTTGGCGATATTCGACAACACTTGGCAACACTTGGCAAACCTGACGACAACTCCTCCTTGGTAATATCCTCTCTTTCCAACACATCTGGGGTATTCTAACGCCTTTTAAAAATAGGGTTTTCCTCTAGTTTGTCACCAATGGTGCTATTCTTACTTGGGATAAGCTCAAGAAAAGGGGTTGGCAGGGACCTGAGATTTGCGCTCTGTGTTCGGTAAATGACGAATCTATTCATCATCTTTTTCTTACATGCCCTTTCAATTGTTATTTTTGGGATCGTTTGGCTCTTAAGTTGAATTTTAACATCCCGCACTGTCCTTCTTATATTATATTTTTTTGGTTCTCTTGGAGAAATGATGCTTTTGATTAATGGGACAAGGCTCTTTGGGATTTATCGATTGCGGTAGTTTCTGCGATTTATGGAGGGAGTGTAACAATAGAATTTTTAACAAATTTGCTGAATCTCCCAACCAGTTCTGCATTTTTGTTTTGCTTTTTCCTTACTAGAGTTAGTCTCATTTCAGGTAGGACGAGGGAGATGGTGACGAGAACGTTGGACTAGTTTTCGTTGGGTGAGGCTTCCGATGACCTCTTGGAGGGCACTACTGGTGGGAGATATGATTCTAACTCAGATTTCTTATGATTAGAGTTACTGGGGGACCACGATTTTGCCCTTTATGGTCCTCTTTTGATGTTTGATGCAGTTATGTTCTGTATCGCATGGATGTTTTTGTTGTTGCACCTGTGTTTATAGTTGTATTTTGTTATTCAGAACAATCCTTATTTCCTTTTGCGTTGTTCTTTTAGATATTATCATTAAATTTTTAATGAAGCACGGGGAACCTTTCGATTCACCATTTTTCACTAAAAAAAAAAAGATTTCATGGCATCGTCCCCTGAAGAACCTCTGTTCTTTGCTACCAAAAGCAGGCATTAGAGAATCCTAAATGTGCAAGCTGGACTATTTTGAGCACATATCTCTGCCAGCATTTCTACAAAACATGATGTAGGAGATTGAGACACTGAAGAAGCTGATACAGAGCAGCAGATCCATATTAGTCGACTAGTCCCAAATATTAGTCGACTAGAGTTTATTAGTCGACTTATCAAATCTCAGTAGTTGACTAGTTTTGCATAACAGAGAGTTGAAAAAATCTCTAGACTTCTCATTAGTCGACTAGTCCCTAACACTAGTCAATTAGAACTGTCATCGACTGTTTTTCAGGTTCTGTTTAGAATTTTGTTTTTAGGTCTAATTGGATTATAAATTGTTTTTATTTTAGTTTTCTAGTTTGATTAGGCTATTACTTTTAAAGTCTATTTAAAGGTTATTGTATTCTTTGTTTTGTACACAATATTTGATAAATTCAACTGAGTTTTTTTCTCCTATTGCTCGTGAATTCGAGTTGTTTTTACTCGTGGATTCGAGTTGTTTTTGCTTGTGAATTCGAGCACATGCATCCTCGAGAGGGAAGGCTCAAACTCACATTCTCCAACTCCAATCACCGTACCACTCGATCTTGTTTTTCTTGAAATACTAGATCTCTAAGCTGAATCACAACAATAAATGTGCATATAAAATTGTAACACCCCGCTCCCGGAATACATACTTAGTTGCGTATTCATATTTTTTGATCGTATTTTTAATTTACTTCATGTGTTTATTTTGTATTATGAGATATTTATATGATCGTTTTGCCGTGGATCTGGATTTCGTGAACTTGGAGTCAGCCCTAGTCTGAACCGGGAATCCGATCCTAGAGTATTACTCGATTTGGTCTTTCTGATATTCTAATTTGACCTATTTCAGTTTCAAACATCATTTTCTAATATTCTAGATTTTCATGATTTTCTGAAATTTTCTTGAGATAAGTTATAAATCTTCAAAACTGGGGTCGACCAATACCGCTGCTCGATTCTCAGATTTTTAATTTATAAACGGAGTTGAAATTTTAAAAATGGCTTTCCAATAACTTCTTAAAATCACATTTTCTATCTAAATACTTTTTCTGAGATTTTTCTAAATTTATCGAAATTCCACTGGATTTGGTGTCGGCCAGTATCACTGGTTGATTCCAGAAATTTTTATTTTCAATCGGAATCAAATTTCTAGATTTTCTTTCATATTACTTCTTAAAATTATATTTTCTCCTTTCATGCATTTTCTGAGATTTTTCAGATTTTATCAAAATCCGGCCGATCCGGTGTAGACCGATATTGACGGTTGACTTCAGGATTTTTATTATGAAAATGAGATTGAATCTCTGAAAACTGATTTAGCGAAATATCTTAAAATAATATTTATTATTTTTGAGAAGCTTTCCGAGTTACTTCATTTTTCGGGCTTTTCCAGAGTTTTCGGTGTTTTCCCCAGATACCGGATTTATCCAGATATTATATTTATATTCCTCTCATTTTCTCTCTCCTTCCTCAGACGCAAGTCTCACCAAATCGGGATTCGATCAATAAATACAGAGATTCATTTCCGTTCTGCATTTAATGCCTTTCAAGTCAGCTCTGACCAAGTCATTACGACTTTTGTCTTTTCTGTTAAACGCAATCTCGCGTTTTCCTCCTAGACGCGGCTCTCATCTCCACATCTAGTTCACTTTTGCCCAGACACGGCTATCTTTCTAATGGAGACGCAAGTCTCATTCAATGTGAGGCGTGGAATGACAAACTTATAATAATCAACTCTTCCTTTTATATATACACCCCCCATTTTCTTCTTCTCTCTCATTTATTATTTCCTTCACCTTCTTCCCACAACAGAGAACGAACCCAGCAGCCCAAAATTGCCATGGTGCCCTCCTTGGCCGGCCACTCTCTCCTCCATCTCCACCCACCTTCACCACCAACTCCTCCACCTTTCTCTCCTCCATCTCCTCCACCATTCCAACAACAACAACACCATTTCCACCATCTTCTTCTTCCTCTTTTTCCATCAAGAAACCCATTAACCTCCAAAGCTTCACCACCATATCCACCACCACCTACACCACCTTGGTCGCCACCAACTATGTCATCTTCCTCTCCTCGTCGTACTCTTTCCAACGAGCTATTGCTTGACTCTCCGAAACCCCTTTTGCAAAGCTCTATTTTTCTCATTTTAACTACACTGCACCCCACAATTTGTTTGGGCTTGAAACTTTGGCCACCTTCTCTGGCCCGCTCCGGCCACCGCCGGCGACTGCCGGCCGTGGCCGACCATCCCTCTTCCCTTCTTCTTTCTTTTCTTTCCTTTCTTTCTTTCTTTCTTTTCCTCCTTTCTTTCTTTCCTTTCTTTTTCCTTTCCTTTCCTTTCCTTTCCTTTTCTTCTTTGTTTTTCTCCCAACCAGCGTCCCATTTTTCCCTCCTTCCCTGCGTCTCACTTTTCTCTATCCATGCGTCTCTCACTCTCTCATCTCTCTATCACTCTATTTCTCTTGTTAATTGCTAGACGGGGAGTTCACCCCGCGTCTAGGCAATTCCTTAACGCGAATCTTCGCGTTCCTGACATTTGTATAACGCGGCCTTCGCATTCCTGTATCGACGCGATGCGGAGCTCATGCCCGCATCTGTGTCCTTCTCGTGTCAATGCGACGCGGAGCTCATGCCCGCGTCTGTGTTCTTCTCATGTTAACACGACGCGGAACCCACGTCCGCGTCTGCGTTCTTCTTGTGTTATATCTTAAACGCGGGTCTCGAACCTCGCGTTTGTGGCATCTACGCAACGTGACTCCCGCGTCTGCGACCCCGCGTCTCACTCTCAACACTGCAGCTCCATGTACCCACACTCTCTCTCCCTGTATTCTCTCTCCCTTTGCACTCTCTCTCTATGGACTTCTCTCTCTAGCTCTCTCTTTCTCTCTCCTCTCTCTCATTCTCTTTCTCTCTCTTGATTTTCTCCTCTCTCTATCACTTTCTCTTTAACTCGTTAACGCGTTGATTTCCTGGATTCCGGAGATTGGGAATTTCACTATGTTTTCTGAAGACTTAGGCGAGTGTTCTCGCTTTCCTCTTGGCTTTTCCGCTTCGTCGAATTGACTTGGTTGTCTTATGTATTTATGTCTAGAACTAACACCTTCTCTGCAGGTACCCTAACCACTGGGTACAACCTTTGATGTTTAAAGTCCTCTGCACTTTCTCTATGCTACGCCTGGTAGGTGGACCTAGCGTCAACACTTTACCGCTTGCTCCGTTCTAGCGTAGTTACCCCCGCGAGCTTGGCTTCCCCGTGAGCGGTAGTATGGCGTTCATACGCTTGCTGCGACACGTGTGTTTAGCTACGTTGCGAGCGGTAACCACGTCGAGCGTGATAGCATTTAGTGTTGTACATTAGCTTCGCTCCAGCACCGCTTAGCTCTGCTTGGATATTCGCTTGCTTGCTGAATTACTTGCCTGCCAGTTTATCGATTCTTCTATTTATGGTCGTGAAGAGTTTGAAATCTTACTTATACTGTTTTTCTTGAAAATGCATGGTCTTCCGGTATTTATATTGATTCCTTATATCACTACGGTTTTCCTGTATCGCCTGTCATGCTTTCGCTTGATTGCTTACATGTACCATACTATTTCTTGATACTTATCATCTACATGCTAATACCTGACACCTGTCTTTATCACTTGACAACTGTTGTGTCTCACCTGACACCCGGCATGATACTACTTGACACTTGCCTCTTGCCATGACATAACTTATCACCTGCCTCCTAACATATTAATACTTGACGTGTGATTATCACATTTACGGGAATACTATACTTGTTATCCTGTATTACATACAGTGACTTGAATTTTACACTTGTTATCCTGTATTATATATATACAGTGATCTGAATCTACAGTACTCATGTACTCCTAAATTCCTGATCATGTCTTGTACCTGCTATTCCTGTAAATTGATCATTACATAATAAATCATAAAAAGGAACAACTTGCATCGGGTTGGGGGAAACTTGTGGCTATCAATATATGTTCGTGTTTACAGTGACACTAAGTGTGTTGTGCAACTAAAACTTTCAGTCTGACCTGTGGGCCTCCAGACGACCGAGGGGAGTGCTGGCTCCCTCCTTCCTGGTACCATCTTGATAAGGGCATTCTATAAGACCTTCCTGTAGCCTTGCGGCTGGTTCCGAGCACCAGTAACGGAACGTCCCGGACCGTGGTCCCGGCATGCACGGGACGCACTGTAAACATTGTTCGTTGATACCCCGTTGGTTTTCAATAACAACCTTGCTTTACTCAGATGTGGATATATGTACGCTGGGATGCTAGTTCACATATCTAGACATCGGGTAAGACGAGTAGTAATAATAATAAAAGATGCCAGCTATGGATCCGTAGTATGCTTTGTCATGTTTGCTTGTATCGGGTTTTACTTCGGATTTCCAGTTTTATGATTATTATACTATACCCGTTCATATCCTCCTTTCCACTTGTGTTCTATTCCACCAGTCTCCTTCTCTTATCTTATCATATCATGAGTATTTCCTGCCTGATATCAATTGATGTATATCTACTTGTTCCTGCATGCTGGTGCTCACGACACGGTTTTCAATGCATATTTATAACTTGGATTTATCGATACACATGTGCTTATCTCAGCACGCCATCTGGCTTTCGCATCACCACTCGCCGGGGAGTTCTGACTCCTCTGGACTCTCATGTCCAGGTTTTGGAGTTTGGAGCGTATGGATTCTCCCAGTTGCTGATCAGAGTGGCGCAGTGGTAGCGTGGATCCCCAGCAGACCGTGCAGAGCCCCATCCTTCCAGGCCCCCTGCTCGGCTCTAGAGTTTTTCTGTTATGGATCTGAGCCTCCATTTGTACTGTTCATACTTGTACATCCTTTGTTTTCTCGCATTTGCGCCATATTGGTGATGTAATATTATTGTAATATTTGTCACATCTGGTGATAACTTTGTAATTGTACTCATATGTTGTAATGTATAATGCACCACGTACTTCCGTACTCTGATTCTTGCCTGTACTGATGCTTAACGTATATACGTAAGGGTATTTCTGACCCGCGTATATACGTCGCAGTAACGTCTCCGTACCTGCCGGATCAGGGCGTTACAAAAATCTTCATATTTTCATTTTGATATTTAAATTATATAAGTTGGCAAAAAATTACCAACTTTAGTGACTAAGGATATGCTGGAAATGTTTGCTACTTTCAGATACAAATATGAAATAGGCTCACTATACTGAGAGGCCATTCTTAGTACATTCCACCAAAGGATGACAAGAGGGATTCTTTATCCCAATTTATGTAATTTAAATAGAATTATAGACATGGAGATTTTTGGCTTTTAGGAGTGATAAAGAATTGTGAAAATTTCACACTGAAGAGAGACATAAAATTCATTGAATCTAATGTGTGTTGTATTTTGACAAAAGGGTCTTTGGGCTAATGAAATTGACAGAAGTAAATGCAATTTTCAATGCATGTATGCATATTTACTTAGTGAGAGTTCAGTCATACCTGAGTCATCATCATCTAAGCACCAAATTAACTAGCAAAGAAAAAAAAGAAAAGAAAAAAAAGAGAAATCTAATGACCAAGCTGAATTTATCATTTTACATTCTCCCCTCTTAAATCCAACTAGAAAATAAGACCGACCAAAATTTTAACAGAGACCTACCACAATTTTAGGGGCTTATCCATGATTTATCTCATTCTGAAATTGGACTGCATAAAATGTTATTTATCTCAAATTATATATATAAGTTGGGCCAAAAAGTCATTAATTGTGAAAATAGACGAGGTATCCATATGGAATATTCTCGAATTATTGAAAGCTTCATTCTTAATATATGCAAATTAAGAGTGACCGAAAGAGGGCTTTTTTTATCCCAGTTTATATAATTTGAAGGAAAATATAAAAATGTTGATTTCGAAAGTGATAAAGAATTATGAAAGATTTCAAATGTGAATATGAAATAAAAAAAAATCAATAATTATTGATTAACGAGATAGAGAGTTAAATATATGAGTTTGAGCTGACCCAATCTGCCATTATTTATCTCAATAGCTGAACAAAGAAAGTGAAACTAGGGTTTAAAAGAATTACAATCTACACATTCTTTCCAAGCAAATCCTAGATAAGGAAGTGAATCTCAACTTCATCCATTTTGCATTACAATTTTAGAGGGTATTCGGGTAAATTCACTAATTAGAAAGTTTTGTTTTTTCCCGAAATTTCTTGCGATCTGTTTTTATTTTACAAACCTTTTGCCGCCGCAAAAACCGGGACGGAAATTTTTTGCGACCGAAAATTTATTATATAATTTTAATTAGTGATATGATTATTATTTTTTAAAAGTCTATTTTATTATTAAAATAAAAGGATAACAAAAGGCCTAATGTGGCGGTCAAAAATTGACTCTCATCGGGATGGTGACTCGTGTCCCAGCAACGGAGCACCCCCTTCGAGACTTCTACATCATTTAAACTAGGGTTTAAATTCTATAATACCCTCTATTTTTCCCCTCTTATTTCTCTCCAAGGGTTTCAGTGATTTTTCTTTGTGCACCCCCACTAAAATTTTCTTTAAACTCTAAAACTTAAAAAGAAGAAGAAATACGGAATTAAATTAATCAAGTGAAATAACTTGAAGGAGATTTGAATTTGAATTTGAATTTGTTTAGGATTTCTTAGAATTTGAGTTTGTTTCTTATTCATTTTATTTGTGGCTTTGTATTTAGCTGGAATTCATCATGGTTCAGAGTTTCAGTTGGTTTAAGATTTTAGTATTACCTTTTATTTAGAATTCAATTTTATTGGAAATTTTAGTTGAACTCGGATCTTTTGCTAGGAGGCTTGTACTTTGATTTCAGACTTTAATTGATGAATAAAAAAATTGGTTAAAAATTGATTTCGATTAATGTCCCTGGTTATTGGTTAAGGATCGATTCTTTATCTGGATTCCTTAGTCAAGAGCTTCTTGATTATTATGTTCTCCTCCCTCAATTATTTCTTTCCACTTCCAAAGCTTTCATCATTGCTAACCCTTTGTTGTTGAGCACTGGAAATATATCCACATTCCTTCTCATCATAATTTATATGCATCCATGCATGATGAACAGACTATTACTATTTATAACTGGAATTGCTTCTATAAATCTTCATCTGTGTCTACAACTCATTTCTATTAGCATTACAGATTGGTTAACAAAAGATAATATCAACAACTTGGTAACTATTGCTTCCTAAGAGTTTAAGACTACAATGCAACGTATGTCAACTCTTTTCAAACCTAGACATGTTCAAACCCTATTTCTCTCAGGATCTCGAAATGGAGAGGGCTTTGCTAAATTTGTGGAGATGGAAGCGGTCTAATGGAGTATGCTGAGAGGAGATGCAAATTAATAATAACTAGGAATTTTGTTTTGTTGAGATTCAGTGAGTAATTTCAAATCTAATCAATGAGAAGATAGAAAAGAATATTTTGATAAATTTTAAGAGTGTATACTTTTGATTTTGTCACTTTTCTTTCTTTGAAAGAAATGTAATACAAAAAAAAAAGTACTCAAGTTGGTTCTAATGCCACTGGGCCAACTGCTGTTTAAGACCCAAGCCAACAAGGCTTTGAATGAAACCAGTGATCAGTCCGAAAATAATTAAGAAGAAAAACTAAAGTAAAGAGTGGTTCTGACCACGACTCTTTTACGCGTGGAATCAAAATTTGGAATCTAATAAAGTTTGGATGAAAATAAAATTATAAAATTTGATCTTACTGGTATTTGACAACCTATAAAATCCATCAAACAAACTGAAATATTTAAACTGGACAAGTCCTCCAACAATTTTGAAAGAAAAGATTAGCTGTCACTTATCAACACAAAAGCAAAGATTGATTCTAGGAAGCTTAGATTTTTCCTATTTAAATCAGTCCGAAAGAAGTACAAGTTGTTGTGCTACCAAAATTTTGTCACCAGTTTGGAACCCTATGGATACTAAAAATTGCAGCAGCAACGCCTCTCTCCTCCCTCCTCGTCCTCCCCCTGTTTGGACTAGGTCGGAGGACAAGACCTTGAGAATGCTCTGGTGAAGTATCCCGATGGGACTTCGAAGCGGTGGATGATGATAGCCCTCGAGCTCCGTGGAAAGAGCCCCCTAGATGTTAAGGCGCATTACGAGGCTCTCGTTCATGATATCAGGGCGATCGAGTCAGGCATGATCCAAGTGCCCGACTATGACGATGGCAGAGAAGATGGTGATGGTAATCAGCACGATGATGGCAAAGGAGATGAAGATCGTGATGAATATGATGAAACAGAGACAGAGGTACCAGAAGCGGCAATTTCAGATGGTTTACGATCCAAAGGTCGTGACAGCGAAATTTTTAGATCTACAGTGAACTCTCGAGAAAAGAAGAGAGGGGCGCCTTGGACAATAGAAGAGCACAAGCAAGTATCGTATTTTTATTTTTAATGTGTTTTTGTTACTCATATTTTTGAACTAATTGTACTAAGGGTTTATTTTATCTATGTGAAATTATCATGCAGTACTGATTTTATTTTCCATTTTTTCTCTTTTGTATTATTTACCTCAGGGCTTTCTTGAGAGGACTCTCCCAGTACGAACAAGGAGATTGGAAGAACATATCGAGATATTATGTGAAAACCAGGACTCCAATTCAAATAGCGAGTCATGCTCAGAAATTCTACAACCGAAAAGATGCCGTAAAAAATGGCAAGTCAAAACGGAAGAGCATTCATGACATCACCGAGCCTTGAACAAGTAGTAATCTTAGATTTTGTTTCTTTTCCCATATTTTAGGAAAGCTTCTTTGCATAAAAGAAATTTATTTTTTCCCTGTGCATGGTACTATTTATTTTTGTATTCTTTTTTGTGCTTAAGGAACTCTTGCGTATGGCATAGTTTTGATGATTCTTATAAGCATGTCCATGTTATCCCAGAATTTGTAGAATACTAAAAGGTGCAGTGTGCAATATTTCATGTACATTGGCTCTTATATTCAACCTATTTGACTACTTGGGCTTGATGAACTATGATATGAATGAAGGATTACAAATTGATATACGTGTATACGTCTCATAGACAATGTGTTTGTGAAGCAAATTATTAGACGGTTATATCCACTTGAATCATTACTGGTTTTTCTTATTAACTGTTTTAAAGATAACTTATATGTGTGTCTCTCTGTGTTGTCTTTTTATTATAAAATAAGATGAGTTCACTTAACACTCTTTCTCGAGCATTCATGTCATGAAAAGATCTTCGGTTGAACTTACATGAAAAGGCGAAGAAGAGATAAAAAGATGTATTCAAAACTTTTTAATTTTTTTAACATTTTTTTTTCTTGAGTGTGCTTAAATTTGTATCAATGAAACTTGAACACAGAACATCTTGAAATCTTATACTCTTGTATCATCTTAGTCCCCTTCATGTACCACACTCCAGATTTGTGATGAAAGTTGATGTATATACTCTAATAGTCTAACAATGTAGTCAGAATAAACTTCAAGTTCGTACCAATTAAAACCTACTGTGAACAGCGCAAAGAAATTTTTGAGCAATTGGTAGGTCATGTGACTTGTGACATGTATATTATAAATTTCAAGCCGTATCATAACTAATACACTCAAAAGAACTCATTTTAGAAGAAGGTGGGAAGGATCAATTTCGGGTTCGAGAGGCAAAAAGATGTTACTATATTCTAATTTCCATCCAATCCATAAGCGAGAAAATATCACACAAGTGCACATATCATAAACGAAGAAGGATTCCCCCCCTTCGTTATATCTGTGGATATCCACATCTGCATGTGCATTTAATGCGAAAACGAATATAACTTTTGTAGATCCACGCGGATATAGATATGTATGGAGATTTTTAAAGCAGTGTGGATACAAATACAAGTACAATTCATAAATATGGATATATATATATATATATATATATATATATATATATATATATATATATATATATTAGCATATTTTATAATAATATAAATATATAGGGTTTTTAGCGTACATCTCCTTGTATTTGTTTTATATTACATATATCTCCCTGTCTTATGTGAATTTACGTGCATATGCTCATGTTTGCGGCTTATTTTGTGGAATTATCCAGATGTTAATAGAACATAAATGAAGACAATATTTAATAAAACATGTTATGCAATTCAACTATTTCCTTCCAATTAATAGCAAAAAAACAAGGCCTACCAAGTGAGCTTTAGCTACTTCACATCCATCCTTGTAATTGGTTATATTCAAATCCCTCTGTTTGCAATGAAAGAAGATCTAAGTTTCAGCCATAAAAGATTAGGAGATGAGTTTGAAAAATTAATGGATTACGGTCAATGATGCCGTATGAATCCGGTAGGACTTAAAATTAGGCATATCAATGAGATTCATGAGTGAGAAATATTAAACAGTTGTACAGACCATAAACAGAGAATATCTTTGGGAAGGAAAGTCTGCCTCAGGGTATGATCCTTAAATAGATTCTGTTCTGTTTGAGAGATGGTCTGGGCTTAAGATCAATTTCCATAAGAGCTCTTTGGTGTTATTGAGAAAGATTTATGTTTTCAGTTTCCTAACTTCGTTGGTGTTTAACTGTTCAGTTCAGCGGCTTCCTTTCACTTATCTTGGTCTACCTCTTACGGTCGGCAGCCTTAAGAAGATTCATTGGTGGCCTCTCATTGACAGGGTCCAAAAGAAACTTGCGGAGTGGAAAGAGAAATTGCTTTCTCTTTAAGAGAGGATCACCACGATCAATTATGTTTTATTCGCAGTTCCCACCTAATTGCTTTTCTTTTTCCCACTTTCTAAATAGGTGAAAAAAGAGCTTGATTCCTTGAGAAGAAAGTTCCTTTGAAGTGGGAATGGCAATGGTGGGAAAGGCTTTTACTTCGTAAATTGGAAGAGGGTTTGCATGTATAAAGAATTTGGGGGTTTGGGTGTCATCAACCTTCGAAACTTCAACACTGCCTTGCTCTGCAAGTGGTGATGATAATTGTTTGATGACCCGGCTACAAGTGGGCTTCGCTCATCTCACACAATTATCATCATGTCAATGGATGGTGGTTTGACAGATGCGTTAATGGGGATTCTTATTCTCCTTTTTGGAAAAGACTGAGGGTCGTCAAGGATTTTTTTTTTGTTGGGAGTTGAGATAGAAGTGATCAACGGAAGAGGAACCCGAATCTGGATGGATAGGCGATGCATGAACGTTCCATTATGCAAGCTTTTTCCTGAACTCTTTTCTCTGTCTCTTCATCCTGCTGGGCCGGTTCCTTCTTATTGGTCGAAATTTGGTTGGAATATCAAGGTGCTAATTTTGAACCAGTTGGAGCTTTCTGCCAAATTGGAGTAACTTTTGCTGCTCCTCTTGTATTAGTTACCGATGGATTTGGGGGTCAGGGATCGACCCATTTGGGCCTGAGATTCCAGAGGGAGTTTTTCAATTATGAGTGTTTATTGCAGACTTAATGACGGTGGGCTGCGATACCCATTTGCTTTGATTATCTGGGGTATTCTAACGCCTTTTAAAAATAGGGTCCTCTAGTTTGTCACCAATGGTGCTATTCTTACTTGGGATAAGCTCAAGAAAAGGGGTTGGCAGGGACCTGAGATTTGCGCTATGTGTTCGGCAAATGACGAATCTATTCATCATCTTTTTCTTACATGCCCTTTCAATTGTTATGTTTGGGATCGTTTGGCTCTTAAGTTGAATTTTAACATCCCGCACTGTCCTTCTTATATTAATATTTTTTGGTTCTCTTGGAGAAATGATGCTTTTGATAAATGGGACAGGGCTCTTTGGGATTTATCGATTGCGGTCGTTTTCTGCGGTTTATGGAGGGAGCGTAACAATAGAATTTTTAACAAGTTTGCTGAATCTCCCAACCAAGTTCTGCATCTTTGTTTTGCTTTTTTCTTACTCGAGTTGTCTCATTTCAGGTAGGATGAGGGAGATGGTGACGAGAACGTTGGATTAGTTTTCGTTGGGTGAGGCTTCCGATGACCTCTCGAAAGGCACTACTGGTGGGAGACATGATTCTAACTCAGATTTCTTATGATTAGAGTTACTGGGGGACCACGATTTTGCTCTTTATGGTCCTCTTTTGATGTTTGATGTAGTTGTGTTCTATATCGCATGGATGTTTTTGTTGTTGCACCTGTGTGTATAGTTGTATTTTGTTATTCAGAACAATCCTTATTTCCTTTTGCGTTGTTCTTTTAGATATTGTCATTAAAAGCTTTTTAACAAAGCACGGGGAATCTTTCGATTCACCATTTATCACTAAAAAAAATAAGATTTCATTGGATCGTTCCCTGAAGAACCTCTGTTCTTCGCTACCAAAAGCAGGCATTAGAGAATCCTAAATGTGCAAGCTGGACTATTTTGAGCACATATCTCTGCCAGCATTTCTAGAAAACATGTGTAGGAGATTGAGACACTGAAGAAGCTGATACAGAGCAATAGATCCATATTAGTCGACTAGTCCCAAATATTAGTCAACTAGAGTTCATTAGTCGACTAATCAAATTTCAGTAGTCGACTAGTTTTGTGCAACAGAGAGTTGAAAAATTCTCTAGACTTCTCACTAGTCGACTAGTCGTAGCACTAGTCGACTAGAACTGTCATCGACTGTTTTTCAGGTTCTATTTAGGATTTTATTTTTGGGTCTAATTGGATTCTAAATTATTTTTATTTTAGTTTATTAGTTTGATTAGACTATTACTTTTAAAGTCTATTTAAAGGCCATTGTATTCTTTTTTTTTTGTTCACAATATTTGATAAATTCAACTTAGTTTTTCTCTCTTATTGCTCGTGGATTCGAGTTGTTTATCTTTGCTCGTGGATTCAACTTGTTTTTGCTAGTGAATTCGAGTATTATCCTACCTGAAAGTTTTTTTAGGGTTCGTTGGCGCTAGAACGAGATCTAACCAACATTTTCGCTTCTTTACTTGCGTCAAGTGGTATCAGAGCTTCGATAATTTTTCGATGATGGCAGTAGACGACGACGAATCACAAAATCTTTTCACAAGGGTGAATATTGTTGAAGGGAGCTTAACGCTCTTGAATCAATCAAGTATGGTCCAAATAATCAAGAGATTGTCTCTCAAGATCGATAATCAAAGTGTAGTCGATGGTAAATATCGAAGCGGATGATATTATTCATTAGGTAATCTTCATTCACAATCTCCATCACATCAACCACCACTACATCGACCTCTACAACACCAACCTCCACCACATCAACCACCACTAAATCAACCTCCACCATATCAATCACCACCACATCAACTGCCACCAAGGCGTCCTCTATGAAATTTCAAATATTAAGATCTTTCTAATAAGAAAGAATTGAACAACATTTTTTATCAAGAAGACGACTTTGAAGATAACTATGGAGATGAAGGGATGGCTTATGGGTGACGCCAAAGATGATGTCCAATTCTAATCCAAACAGAAGAGGAGGATTTTCTTTTACTAATCCAGATAGAAGAAGAGATTACTCAAGTTTCTAATGAATATAGGATGAAGATCGAGATTCCTTCCTTTAGTGGGAATCTTGATATCAAATCCTTTTTGGACTGGGTCTATGAAGTGAAAAAGTTTTTTGACATGGTTTACGTCCCCAAGGAAAAGCATGTCAAGTTCGTGGCCTACAAGCTCAAGTAAGGAGCAGCCGCATAATGGGACCAATTACAAATCACGAGAAGATGTCAAGGAAAGCCCACCTGATGACATGGAGAAATATGCAGCAACTTTTTCAAGGTAGATTTCTTTCACCCGACTATCAACAAATCCTTTACAATCAATTTGAACATTGCAAACATGGTATAAGAACTATTGCGGCATGCATGGAGAAGTTCTATCAGCTCTCATCATGATGAGATCTATCCATGACGAAAGAGCAATAAGCAGCAAAAAATACATCAGTGATTTAAAGTATCTTTTCCAAGAACGTGTGATTCTTCATGATGTGTTCTCCGTTGATGAAGCCCACAACAAGGCCATGAAGATTTAGAGGTTGCAAAGCAGAGCTTTACCTTTCAAGAGTGTAGCAGAGAAGACATCCAACAATACAAGAACTCAGTAGAATTTCACATTGAGGTATCGACCTCCAACCCAGAAGTCGACCAGCGCCCCGACAACAAACCCAATGACAATGGCAACCCCTACTACAAAGGGCGAGAAGTATCCATAGCCAAGTCAAGTGTTGACAAGTGTTACAGGTATGGTGAACTTGGACACAAGTCCAATGAATGTTCAAAGAGGAGGCAAGTCAACATAGTAGACTATGAAGATGAAGATGAGGTGAAAATTGAGACTGAGTCGGAAGACTCTGACTTTGCCAAAGATCATGGAGAGTCGGCCACCTACGTGGTACAATAACTATTATGCAACCAAAATGCCCCAACATCACACAAAGACATCAAATTTTCTACTCAAGGTGTTCAGTAAAAAAAACAAGGTGTGCAACCTCATCATCGATAACGGAAGTTGCGAGAACATCATTTCTAGTGCATTGATGGACTATTTGAAGTTAGAAACGGAGCTACATTCTCACCCTTACACTATTGGGTGGATCAATATGTTGGCCCAGAGGCCCTTCACTCTAGTTTTGATGATGATTAACTCATGTAGTTATAGTTTACTAATAATCTTGTGATATTTAGTTTCAGATATTTGATCAAGATATTAGTGGGTGATTAGCTTCAACAAAGGCGTTTTGGAGCTTTCACATGGTGATTCAGGAGCTCGAGCGTCAAGTTCACATCTAGCACTCGGTTGGAGTCAAGCTCAGTGAATCGCGTTTGGATCGAGTCGGCTTGGAGACAAGAAGATTTCGGTTTGTGTTTAGTTTAATATTGTTTAGATCTTGTGTAAAGGTAGATAGTATTGATATGCTCAAGTTCATAATATACACACACAAGTTTCATGTTTTGGTTTTGATTTTAGGTTTAACCGATCTTGGTTTTCATGAATAAGCTTATCAAATATTTTCGGTACTACATACACTATTCATGTGTTTGGAGTTTTGGTATTTAAACAAAACTTATTTTTGGATTTAATGTCAAATACATAGGTCAAAAATGTAGATATAAATTCTTTTCATGTATATTGGATTCTATCTATATACAACATGCTTAAAAGTTGTTTCAATAACATGTTTTTGTATTTACATGTGTTTTGGAAAAATCGGATTTCTATTTTGAAAATCTAAGT
The DNA here is from genome assembly GCA_038442645.1 of Agave tequilana. Classification (NCBI taxonomy): domain Eukaryota; kingdom Viridiplantae; phylum Streptophyta; class Magnoliopsida; order Asparagales; family Asparagaceae; genus Agave; species Agave tequilana. The sequence continues at coordinate 21,133 of JAVJIF010018503.1, forward strand.
TTCGAAAAATACGGATTTTGGTTTAAGGAAAATTTTCAAGAACACAAAAATGGTTCATATTGTTTAAAATATGTGTTGAATTTTTATCACACATATTTGTATTTCAAAGATCTAATAAGAACTGATTTTTGTGGAATTTATGTGATTTTATGGGATTTAATTAAAGATAAAAACTTAAGTTTTTAAGTCCTATAAAGTCTGTATTGGCTGTCTGCCGGTCGACCGGACCGGTCGACCGACGTGCACAAGCGTGCACGCCAGCTTGAGCTGGTGGGCCAGTCGACCGGGTCGGTCGACCGTCCAAGAGCTTTGCTCTCTGGAAATGGCCCTGGTCGACCGGGCCGGTCGACTGGCAGAGAGCTCTGCTCTCTGTATCCAGTCTCGGTCGACCAGGCCGGTCGACCGGAGGCACAATGGTCAGAAATATGACCGTTGGGCCCGGTCGACCGGAAGGGCAAAACTGCCCTTTCCTGGCTGCCAATGGGCAGATTTTTATGGGGCTATAAATACTCCATATTTGAGTTAGTTTTCAACAAGATTTCCAAGAGCAAAAATTCTCACTCATTCTAGTGTTTAATTACAAGTTTTCAAAAGAGTTTTTGGGTTTAAAGATTTCATCTTTATTTGTTTTAAAGGGTTGGAAAAATCAAGAAAAAGAAAAGTCTTTGGGATTAGTTTTTTATCTTCATTTTTATTATATCCTAGAAGTTTTTTCAAGTATTTTCTTTGAGTTTTTGATTTTCAAACTCTTTGTTTTCTCACACTTGAGCCTATCATCTATCCTATCTATTAGGATCTATTTTGTGGGAAAATTAGTTTGTGGTTGTTTATACCACCAAGTTGTAAACCTTCCATCTTTGTGATATCCCTCTTGTAAGAGGTGATTGTGTTGATATCTCTCTAGTGAGAGGTGGTTGTGGAAGTGGTATTTATATCCATCTAGTGAGAGGTGATTGGTTTGAAATCCCTCAAGTGTGAGGTGATTGAGTTTGTTTATATCCCTCTAATGAGAGGTTGATCATTGTTTGGCTAAGTGCCTAACCCTCTAAGTGTAGAGGTGTTTTTGAGTTGTGCCTTGCCTCTAATGAGAGGTTGTATTTGAGAGAAGAGTTGTGTACTCTCAAATTGTATTTACCCAAATCCTCAGTGGAGGTTCCCTATGTGGGAAGTCCTGTGTGGACGAATTAGTGGAAATCCTTCTGTGTGATGGCGGGGACGTAGAGCTGTGTGTTCGAACCTCGAAACATATCTCGGTGTTTGCGTTTGATCCACTTTCTTTAACTCTCTCTTTTATATTGTGCCTTACATTGATTCATATTGTCATATCATTCATATATGCTTAGTTTGTTTGTGTGTATCCTCACTTGTGTTTAACCAAGAGAGCTTCATATAGCACCTCAACTCTTATTTAGATGAATTTAGAGGAGATAGTCTAGAGTCCTTCACCGAAAATTCGGTTACACTCTTTGGTTACACTAAGTGTGTTGCATTAAGTTTTTTATTCCGCATTATTTGTCATTAGATTAGCCCTACATCTATTCACCCCCTAGGTGTACTTTCAATTGGTATCAGAGCCTACGCTCCTGATATTTAGATTTAACCACCTAGGAGTGAGATCTTGGTTAGCTAATCTATCATTTGTATTTTCACACATATTGTTTGCACTCATGAATAACCCTCCATGTTTAATATCTCTAAAATTGCTATATGGAAGGTTAGGATGAGTTGGTATTTAAAAGCCATAGGTTATAAAGTTTACCTTGCCATTACCAAGGAATCTTACCTTAGTAATAACATGCATATAGAGGCCAATGCACTAGCCCTAGAGGAACTTAGAAAAATACTTAGCAAAGAATATTTAAACATGGCTTCTCATTGTGATTCCGTCTTTGCAATTGGAACATCTTGACCTCTCTAAAGCTTCAATTGCCAATCCAAGTGGAGAAGAAATCTAGTGGAGAAGAATCCGACCAACGTTGCTTCATGGTCCAAGGGAATGGCTCCCTTGAGATACATTCAGATACTCAACTAGATAGTGGTAGTTCTTCTTGTGATGATTATGTTGATCCTGATGCATTGAATGAAGAGCTATCTATTGTTTGTGAGAACCTCTTTGAAAAATATAAAGTTTTGAAAAAGAAAACTTTTAAATTAACTAAAGAAAATAAAGAGTTATTTTCTAAACTTGATATTATTTTGCAAGAAAGAAATGATATTTCTAATGAAAAGAATTCATTGAAATCCAAACTTGATCTTACCCTAAAAGAAAATGATATTTTGAAAAATAGAAATGATTGTGAAAGTATTTTGAAGAAAAATGAGATCTTGTCTACAAAATTTGATTTTGTTGTAAGAGAAAATGAATCTTTGAAAAATAAAATTATTTCTATTTCAAAGGATTTGAATTTGATTTCTAACAAAAATAAATCTTTGAAAAATGATATTGACACACATGTTTGCCATGCTAGTATAGCTTCACCACCTAGTGTATCTATTGCATGCACCTCTTCTTCCATGATTGAAAATGATATTTGTTTGTTAAAGAAGAGTGTTGATTATTTGGGCTCCACTTTGAGCCGATGTGCCATGAACCACACACGTTTGGAATCTATGTTTTGAAAGAAACATGTTCCTCCTATGCACGCACACGAACCACAGCATACACATGCTCCTCATGTTCATACACACAACACTATGTATGCTCATGTGTACACTTGTACACATTGTGGACGTAAGGGCCACCTTACTAAGTTTTGTTATGATAGAGTATAAGATAAAAACTTAGCAAATAAATTTGTTTGGGTTAGGAAAGGTGCTAACCCCCATGAACCCAAAAGAGTATAGGTACCAAAATTCACCCCTATTTTATTTGATGTAAGTGTGTACTCTCACATGATGTGAGAGTAATGGTGCCTTGAGGTGGATACGTTACGAGCTTAATGGTGACTATTTTTGATGCATCACTTTCAAGGGGAGTTTGGTGGGAGGACCACCATGGTTTGGAGACATAGAGATGTATCCTCTTAGTTTTGGTAACGTCTCTTACTCCTCATTTATGTTTACATGTTTTTCATGTCATTGATTTATAGCATGTTTTGATGTTTTATGATTATTATGATAAATACCATGATAGGAAGATTTGTGACATACATATATAGTATTTGAGATTCACTCATGTTTATATGGACCATTACTTTTGTATTCTCACTTTAGTTTAGTTATCATGTATATCATAACTCTAAACATGTGCATTCATATAATGATCATATTTATACTTTATTTCTATGCTTCATGATTTGATTACATGTTTAGATGTTAGTTTTCATTAAAACTTGAGTATATACTTGTACAACTAATGAGCCACAAATAGATTCTTAAATGTTTATGCTTGATTGCTCATTTGTACTTATTAGATGTACTAGTATAGCCTAGTTTTGATGATTCATGCATTTTGACTTGTATTCTCTATTTTGTACATGCTTTCTTGTTTGTGATTAGCTTCATTTTTATGTCTATTTTGTCAAAATTAATAGTTATACATATACATTCTTGAGCCACTTGCCTTCATGCATATATTTTTGTGGACTCGTTCATGTTTGAATATGTATGTATACTCTAGTTTGTACAAAACTTATATATGCCTTGAAGTTGTATTATTGAAAATTAAATTTTAATGATTTTCGTGTTTTTGTTTTAAGGAAATTCACATTGAGCTTATTGCCTATTTTCATGCTTATGTATTTCACATAACTCTTATACACTCACTTTACTTAATGTTTTCTCATGACTTTGTTTTCATGAGTACTATATGTACTTATAGACCTTTGAGCGTTTGATGATCATGTGATTTTCATGTTTCATGAAATATATTCTTATTTTATTCCTTACTTGAAGGATTTCATACTAGTTTTCAAGCTTTTCATATAACTAATTCATATTCTTCATTTTGGTAGAGTTTTCAAATATGCTAAACTTATTTTTAAATTTATTTTTGAAAACCCCTACCCATTATGGGCGGTTGGATGGGCGACCATGCCTTGTATGCATTATTGAAAATCTATTTAAACATGTGCATGAAATGGATGGTAGGGAGTATGAGTTATACACTTGATTCTCATTATATTTTCAATTGGTATCACAATTGATATTTATTTTGTATACTCATATTTGTTTCTATGTATATATATGCTTAAACTTCAAATAGTATCAATTTCAATTAGTATTTAACTTTCCATACATATATATGTGTTCTGATTGTGCTTACAATATTTTTATATCTTTGAGCACAAAGTTTGCCATGCTAAGCTTGAATTAGTCCTTAATGATAATTATTTTTCAAATTGGTATCTTATACAAGCTTATGCATCATTTTCATGAGTATTTCATAAAGGGAGAGAAATTCATGTTTTACCTTTCAATCGGTTTTGTTTAATCTTGATATCTTACTCCCACTCTTTATGCTGAAAAATGATATCGTAGTTTTCATTTGAATTCCTATGCTCCTAATGAAATTATTTTTAATTGGTATATATTTCATTTTCAATATTGGTGTCAAGAATCTTAAATTGATATTATTCTCTATTTGGTATCTCTATTGCAAAATGTTTTTAGTGTTCAACCAAAAAAATTGGTTTATGTTTTTCAATTAGTATCAAAAGTGTACAATAATTTCAATTGGTACTAATTTTTTTTACAATTGGTATCAAGATTACCTATATGTTTATATCTTTCAATTGATATCAAAATTTTTGTTATTTTATTTATTTTCAATTGGTATCATAAATTGGTATCATGATGTTTTAATGTATACCTTCATACTAAATTGATATATCTTTCAATTAGTATCATAATGTTTTGATTTGTATTGCTTATATGCAAGGGAAGCTTAGCATCTTCTCTCTATATAGATTCATGTTGAGTGTATGTCATATTGAAGTGATTGACCTTTATTTGGTATGTAGTACACGTGTGTAGAGGGAGCTTCACATCTCCTTTTATACATTGCATATTGCGCTTTATGTGGTTAGGGTTTAGTCATCTCTTTTCATATAAATGCATGTATGCAGGGGGAGTTAACTTCACGTCTCTCCTCATCATGAATGTATATAGCATATATACCTTTATTGTTTTGATTTATGCAAAAAGGGAAAAATATTGTTTATGCCCTTTTATTGTTTGTAACCTTTTGTTGATGAATTGACTAAAAGGGGGAGCGATTTTAGAATTTGATATATGCATGTTTGTTTATATATTGTTTATATGCATGTTGTTTAAATTTGTTATCATTTACCACTGGTATCAAAAGCATCTTTTGTTGGTATTGGTATCAAGAGCATCTTTTATTGTTTTGTTGGTATCAAGAGTTTTTATCGGTATCAAGAGTAACATTATTTTTAAGAACATGTTTATTTAAAATAGAGTCTTTATTAGTATCAAGAGCAACATTATTTTTAAGAACATGTTTATTTTAAAATTGGTATCAAAAGCATGTTTATTTTAAAATTGGTATAAAAGATCACGTTTGTTTTATGCATGTTTATGTATATCTATATTGAACATTCATTGCATATCTTTATTGTTTATTATTATGCATGAGTTAAGGGGGAGCTTCTATGAAGCTTACTTTAATCCATGCATATATAACTCCATGAGTTTTGTCATCATCAAAAAGGGGGAGATTGTTGGCCCAGAGGCCCTTCACTCTAGTTTTGATGATGATTAACTCATGTAGTTATACTTTATTAATAATCTTGTGATATTTAGTTTCAGATATTTGATCAAGATATTAGTAGGTGATTTAGCTTCAATAAAGGAATTTTGAAGCTTTTACATGGTGATTCAAGAGCTCGAGCGTCAAGTTCACATCTAGCACTCGGTTGGAGTTAAGCTCGGTGAATCGCGGTTAGATCGAGTCGGCTTGGAGACAAGAAGACTTCGGTTTGTGTTTAGTTTAAGATTGTTTAGATCTTGTGTAAAGGTAAATAGTATTGATATGCTAAAGTTCACAATATACACAAACAAGTTTCATATTTTGGTTTTGGTTTTCGGTTTAACCGATCTTGGTTTTCATGAATAGACTCATTAAATATTTTCGGTACTACATATTGTAGGATCACCTAGAGGGGGGGTGAATAGGTGATAGCTAATCTAATGGTCACTTAATGCCAAATAATACGGAAGTGTAAACTATTATGACCTAAACAAACTATTTAAACTAAACACCACGTATAACACAAGAGTGTAGCTGAATTTCCCGTGAAGGGCTCTGGACTAACTCCTCTAGATTCCCCTAGATAAGGGTTGAGGTGCCGCGTTGGCTCTCTTGGTAAATACAAGTGTTAGCAAACAACCCAAGCATGTATATCAATTAAGCACAATATGAATATCAAGCATGTAAGGATAAGCACAATAAAAACATGCAAGATAAAAACAAAGAGATAAAGAGAGAGAGAGTGAGAGTGAGCAATCGCAAACACAAGGGATTTGTTTCGAGGTTCGAGCACACTTGCTCTACATCCCCGCCTTCGACACACGAAGGATTTCCACTATAATCGATCCCACCGGATCACTCGGTGCCGCAACACCTACAAGCTCTCGGACTCCCTAGCCCGTACACACCGCAAGCTCACCGGCTCGCCGAGGCCGCACCTCAAACAAAGAGTTCGCACCCGAACCCGAAACACCGAGTCCTCACTAGGACCCGAAACAAATGCGAACACACACGTCCGCCTCCTCAAAGAGCAAAGATGAACTTTGATGATCACAACTCTTGATCACCTAAAATCCTCTCACAACAAACTCCTATAGGTAGATATAGCAATGGATAGCTCAAGTGTTGTGTGAGAAAACAAGGAAAGAGATGGTGGAGGAAAACTCAAGAAAATCACTTTTAACACTCTTGATAAAACTCTCTTTTTGATTTGGAAATGAAGCTCTAAAACTTGTGGATATAACCACTGAAAAGAATGGGAAAAACTAGCCCAAAACTATTCTTGAAATCTTTTTGGAAAACAGCCCCCAAATGCCCCAATTTATAGGTCTGGAAAACTAGCCGTTGGGGTCTGTCAGGCCTGTCGGACGACCGCCCGATCGTCCGGCCAACGGTCATATTTCAGACCGTTTGAGCCATCGGTCGATCGGTCGGTCGGCCGAGCCAGGATACAGAGAGCAAGTATCTCTGTACGGTCGACCTCTCGGTCGACCGGGGCCTTTCTAGAGAGCAGACCTCTCTGAACGGTCCACCGCTCGGTCGGCCGGCCCTCCTGCCAGAACCGGCGTGCACGTCTGTGCACGTCGGTCGACCCTGAAGGTCGGCTGACTTCAATCTGCGGTCGACCGTCCCGGTCGGCCGGATGAAGCCAGGAAACAAAGGTTAAGGGATTAAAAAACTTGGTCTTTTTGGTTCACATAAAATCCCACAAAGACATAAAAAATCTACAAAAATAGTTTTACCAATATACTTTGATAAACAAACATGCTTGCATAAAATCAAGGCATGTTACAAATGATTTAGACTATTTTTGTAATATGAAAAAATGGCTCAAATGAAAACTGTATTTTTCCAAACTTGTTTTCCAAACTTTGTTTTTCCAAAACTCACTAAATACAAAAATAAGATATTTAAACTCATTTAAAGCATAGAGTGTATGGATATGATCCACTACACAAACATGGTGAAATATCTATGTTTTTGACATTAAGCTCTAAACATGGTTTTTGGATTAAACATGTAAACTTGAAAACAAAAAATCAAACATGTATTTTCTAAACTAGAAAATCTTTTGTAAAAACAAAACTATCAAGAGTGTGTGTGTGTGTATATATACTTGAGAAATCCACCAACTACTCTATCCTTTACATTTTATCTAAAACAAAATCTTCTAAAAATAAACCTAGACTCAAGTCTTCATCTTCTTGAAGTCTTCACTTGAAGCCTTCTAATCTTCTTGACTTGATCCAAACACGATCCAATGGCTCTTGGATCAAACCATGCTAGCTCCAAAACTTGACTTTAAATCCTTTGTTGAAGCTATGCACCTATTGAGATCTTGATCATAAATCTGTCACTAATTAAACACAAGATCATTAGTAAACATAACTACATGAGTTGATCATCATCAAAACTAGAGTGATGGGCCTTTGGGCCAACAATCTCCTTCTTTTTGATAATGACAAAACTCATGAAGTTATAAATGCATGGATTAAAGTAAAGCTCCAAAGAAGCCCCCCTTAACTCATGCATAACAAATAAACAAATAGATATGCAATGTATGGCATGTATGCAAATCTAGGAGATAAACATGTTTATAAGCATTCATCAAATCAAATTCTTTTTCTCCTATTTGCAAAACAAAATATATATGTATAAACATAAATTCTTATATAAAAACATGCATATATACCAAATACCTCTCCCCCTTTTTGTCAATCATCAACAAAGGGGTTAAAGTAAAAACAAAATCATCAAAATTTTCTCCCCCTTTTTGTCATAAACAAAGAGACTAATAAGGGGTGTAAACAAATAAGTCAATAAAAGGTTAAATACGATATACATTCACGAAGAGGAAGACGGTAAAGTAACTTTCCTACACATATACATTATATGAAAGAGTGATGACAAGCCCTAATTCACATAACGTATAATATGTAATGCATAAAAGGAGATGTGAAGCTCCCCCTACACACGTGTACCATATAAAAAACAGTTGTCAAGCTCTTCTATATATAATACACTCAACATGAATCTATATGTAGAAGAGATGTTAAGCTCTCCTTGCATATAGACAATACAAATAAAAAAAATTTGATTTTTCTTATAAAACAAAATTTTGAATTTTCTCAATAAAACAAAATATGAGTATATACAAAAATAGAGTCAAATTGATACCAATTGAAACGATTCAATGATACCAATCGAAACAATAATAGGATCATGTGTATATCTCATAAACATTGAAGAATAAATAACTAGTTAAATTAATTTTTGAAAAACTAGTTAAAGATCCTTCAAAAACATGAAACCTAATCATATGTATTTCATGAATCATACCAAATTCACAAAAATGACACTCAAAATCGATTAAGCTTAAAAACATGTTCATGAAACAAGGTCATGACAAAACAAATAAAGTGTGAGTGTATAAGAATCATGTGTTTAGCATTTTTCATGAAAATAATCAATGAAGCTCAAAACAGAAATATCATTTTATCAAACAAATCATAAAAATTCATTTTTTTCATTAAAACAAAACAAACTTCTAGGTATATGTATGATTTATCTAAATCTAACAATATGCATACATATCCCAAAATAAAAGAGTCTATTAAAGGTATTTGCATGAAGGCAAGAGACTCACGGGTATACATGTATATTTATTAGATTTGAATAAAAATTACATATACATGAAGTAAAACACGAAAATTGACAAAACAAGTGTAAATGAGAGAATCATCAAAACTAGGCTATATATGTGCATATAGTGGGTACATATGAGCATGAAGTGCAAACATATATGAATCAATTTGCTCTCACTATTTGTACATGTATAAGTACAAGTTTTGATAAAAACTACATTTAAACTAGTTTATCACATGAAGCACACAAAACAAATGAACATGCTAAAAATATGATATATGAACAAGCATGTAAATAAATAAACTAGGAGTTTAGAGATAGTTACCAAATCATAAGAACTATACTCTAAATCTCCAAAATATGGTGGTTGTCCCACCAAACCTCCTTGATAGAGATGCATCAAAAGTAAGTCCATCATGTTCATGTGCATCCACCATCAAGGCACCATCCCTCTGACGTTTTGTGAGAGCCCTCACCTACATCAAAAACACACGGTGGGAGTTTTGGTACCCATTTTCTTTTGGGTCCTTGGGGGTTAGCTTTGTAAGGCACCCAAACATTTTTATTTTTAGCAAAATTAAAATGATGCAACTTGTCAAAATAAAACTTTGCTAAATGGCCTTTGCGGCCACAATGTGTACATTTGTACACCTTAGGATGCTTATGGGTGTGAGTGTGATCATGACGTGCAACATAAGCAAATGCATGATGATGATGTGCATGAATATGTGGAGTTTGTTTCTTTGAAAACAAGGACTCCAATCTAAAATGGTTAAATGCACATGTGCTCAAAGTAGAGCTCAAACAATCAATTTTTTTTTCAAAAATTTAACTTCATTTTGATCAATAGGAGTGGTGGCATGTAAAGCATGATCAAAAGTCTCTTTCTTTTTAGAAACTTTTCCCTTTTCTTTTCAAAAATTTTTCTTTTCAAAGTAGTGTTTTCTTGAAAAGCAATTTCTTTTTGTTTTTCCACCAATACAATTTTATTTTTCAAAGACATATTCCCTTTACATAAATCATTCAATTTGGACATTAAGGAAATATTCTCATTTTTCAAAATCTCGTTTTCTTTTTCTAAACATGCAATATTATTTCTAAATGAATCATGTTCTTTATGCATGCAATCAATATTCTTTTTCAAAATTTTATTTTCCTTTTTAATCATGTCATATTTCTCAAGCAATAGTTGACAAAAAGTAGATAGCTCATCATATGACATGTCTTCATCATCTAACTCGGATTCGGTGTTTACCTCAAGGGGGTTATCCCCTTGGACCATATAGCACTTGTTGGAGATGTTGCTTCCAACATCCGAGTCACTCCCCGCAAAGTATTGTTCATTTTCGCCAAGAAAGAGGAGGGAGTTCCAAACTACAAAAGCCAAATCAAGATTAGCAACCCTAAATAAATAATCATCATTTAGGGTAGCTCTTAAAGCATACAGGGCTTTTGCATTAGCCTCAATATTTTTGCCATTTAAACAATAATCATTTTTAGTGGTGGCAAGATAAACATGAATGCCTAAGGCTTTGAGGTACAAGGACATCTTCACCTTCCATATAGGGATGTTAAGAATGTCAAACATGGGTGGTGACATGAAGTCCATGGTGTGTGTACAAATTTTGTGATTAGCCTAAAAATGAGGATCTTTAACTTTAGGTTGTAAGACCTAAAATCAGAGCACTTGGCTCTGATACCAATTGTAGGATCACCTAGAGGGGGGGTGAATAGGTGATGGCTAATCTAATGGTCACTTAATGCCAAATAATGCGGAAGTGTAAACTATTATGACCTAAACAAACTATTTAAACTAAATACCACGTATAACACAAGAGTGTAGCCGAATTCCCCGTGAAGGGCTCTGGACTAACTCCTCTAGATTCCCTTAGATAAGGGTTGAGGTGCCGCGTTGGCTCTCTTAAATACAAGTGTTAGCAAACAACCCAAGCATGTATATCAATTAAGCACAACATGAATATCAAGCATGTAAGGATAAGCACAATAAAAACATGCAAGATATAAACAAAGAGACAGTGAGAGAGAGAGAGAGTGAGCAATCGCAAACACAAGGGACTTGTTTCGAGGTTCGAGCACACTTGCTCTACATCCCCGCCTTCGACACACGAAGGATTTCCACTATAATCGATCCCACCGGATCACTCGGTGCTGCAACACCTACAAGCTTCCGGACTCCCTAGCCCGTACACAGCGCAAGCCCACCGGCTCGCCGAGGCCGCACCTCAAACAAAGAGTTCGCACCCGAACCCGAAACACCGAGTCCTCACTAGGACCCGAAACAAATGCGAACACACACGTCCGCCTCCTCAAAGAGCAAAGATGAACTTTGGTGATCACAACTCTTGATCACCTAAAATCCTCTCACAACAAACTCCTATAGGTAAATATAGCAATGGATAGCTCAAGTGTTGTGTGAGAAAACAAGGAAAGAGATGGTGGAGGAAAGCTCAAAAAATCACTTTTAACACTCTTGATAAAAACTCTTTTTGATTTGAAAATGAAGCTCTAAAACTTGTGGATATAACCACTGAAAAGAATGGAAAAAAACTAGCCCAAAACTATTCTTGAAATCTTTTGGAAAATAGCCCCCAAATGCCCCAATTTATAGAGTCTGGAAAACTAGCCGTTGGGGTCTGTCAGGCCTGTCAGACGACCGCCCGGTCGTCCGGCCAACGGTCATATTTTAGACCGTTTGAGCCATCGGTCGACCGGTCGGTCGGCCGAGCCAGGATACAGAGAGCAAGTCTCTCTGTACGGTCGACCTCTCGGTCGGCCGGGGCCTTTCCAGAGAGCAGACCTCTCTGAACGGTCTACCGCTCGGTCGGCCGACCCTCCTGTCAGAACTGGCGTGCACGTCTGTGAACGTCGGTCGACCCTGAAGGTCGGCCGACTTCAATCTGCGGTCGACCGTCCCGGTCGGCCGGATGAAGCCAGGAAACAAAGGTTAAGGGATTAAAAACTTGGTCTTTTTGGTTCACATAAAATCCCACAAAAACATAGAAAATCTACAAAAATAGTTTTACGAATATACTTTAATAAACAAACATACTTGCACAAAATCAAGGCATGTTACAAATGATATGGACTATTTTTGTAATATGAAAAATTGGCTCAAATGAAAACTGTATTTTTCCAAACTTGTTTTCCAAACTTTGTTTTTCCAAAACTCACTAAATACAAAACACGATATTTAAACTTATTTAAAGCATAGAGTGTATGGATATGATCCATTACACAAACATGGTGAAATATCTATGTTTTTGACATTAAGCTCTAAACATAGTTTTGGATAAAACATGTAAACTTGAAAACCAAAAATCAAACATATATTTTCTAAACTAGAAAATCTTTTGTAAAAACAAAACTATCAAGAGTGTATGTGTATATATATACTTGAGCAATCCACCAACTACTCTATCCTTTACATTTTATCTAAAACAAAATCTTCTAAAAACAAACCTAGACTCAAGTCTTCATCTTCTTGAAGTCTTCACTTGAAGCCTTCTCATCTTCTTGACTTGGTCCAAACACGATCCAATGGCTCTTGGATCAAACCGTGCTAGCTCCAAAACTTGACTTTAAATCCTTTGTTGAAGCTATGCACCTACTAAGATCTTGATCATAAATCTGTCACTAATTAAACACAAGATCATTAGTAAACATAACTACATGAGTTAATCATCAAAACTAGAGTGATGGGCCTTTGGGCCAACACATATACTATTCATGTGTTTGGAGTTTTGGTAGTTAAATAAAACTTATTTTTAGATTTAATGTCAAAAATATAGATATAAATTCTTTTCATGTATAAGTGATTCTATCCATATATAACATGCTTAAAAGTTGTTTCAATATCATATTTTTGTATTTACATGTGTTTTGAAAAAATAGAATTTCTATTTCGAAAATTCAAGTTTCAGAAAATACGGATTTTGGTTTAAGGAAAATTTTCAAGAACATAAAAATGGTTTAAATTGTTTGAAATATGTGTTGAAATTTTATCACACATATTTGTATTTCAAAGATCTAATAAGAGCTGATTTTTGTGGAATTTATGTGAGTTTATGGGATTTAATTAAAGATAAAAACCTAAGTTTTTAAGTCCTATAAAGTCTGTACTGGCTGTCTGTCGGTCGACCGGACCAGTCGACCGTAGCAGAAGTCGGTCGACCAGACCGGTCGACCGATGTGCACAAGCGTGCACGCCAGCTTGAGCTAGTTGGCTGGTCGACCGTCCGAGAGCTCTGCTCTCTGGAAATGACCCCGGTCGACCGGCAGAGAGCTCTACTCTCTGTATCCAGTCTTGATCGACCGGGCCGGTCAACTGGAGGCACAACGGTCAGAAATATGACCGTTGGGCCGGTCGACCGGGCGGTCGACCGGTGGCTGCCAATAGGCAGATTTTTATGGGGCTATAAATACCCCATATTTGAGTTGGTTTTCAACAAGATTTCCAATAGCAAAAATTCTAACTCTTTCTAGTGTTTAATTATAAGTTTTCAAAAGAGTTTTTGGGTTTAAAGATTTCATCTTTATTTTTTTAAAGGGTTAGAAAAATCAAGAAAAAGAAAAGTCTTTGGGATTAGTTTTTGATCTTCATTTCTATTATATCCTAGAAGTTTTTCCAAGTATTTTCTTTTAGTTTTTTATTTTCAAACTCTTTGTTTTCTCACACTTGAGCCTATCTATCTATCCTATCTATTAGGATCTATTTTGTTGGAAAATTAGTTTGTGGTTGTTTATACCACCAAGTTGTAAACCTTCCATCTTTGTGATATCTCTCTTGTAAGAGGTGATTGTGTTGATATCCCTCTAGTGAGAGGTGATTGTGGAAGTGGTATTTATATCCATCTAGTGAGAGGTGATTGGTTTGAAATCCCTCAAGTGTGAGGTGATTGAGTTTGTTGGTATCCCTCTAGTGAGAGGTTGATCATTGTTTGGCTAAGTGCCTAACCCTCTAAATATTGAAGTGTTTTTGAGTTGTGCCTTGCCTATAGTGAGAGATTGTATTTGAGAAAGGAGTTGCGTACTCCCAAATTGTATTTGCCCAAATTCTTAGCGGAGGTTCCTGTGTGGGAAGTCCTGTGTGGACGAGTTAGTAGAAATCATTCTGTGTGAAGGTGGGGACGTAGAGCTGTGTGCTCAAACCTCGAAACATATCTCGGTATTTGCGTTTGATCCACTTTCTCTAACTCTGTCTCTTTTATATTATGCCTTGCATTGATTCATATTGTCATATCATTCATATATGCTTGGTTTGTTTATGTGTGTGTGCCTCACTTGTGTTTAACCAAGAGAGCTTCATATAGCACCTCAACTCTTATTTAGAGGAATTTAGAGGAGATAGTTCAGAGCCCCTCACCGGGAATTCGGCTACACTCTTTGATTACATTAAGTGTGTTGCATTAAGTTTTTAATTTCGCATTATTTGTCATTAGATTAGCCCTACACTTATTCACTCCCCTCTAGGTGTACTTTCACAATAGAGGCCCTTCTATTAAGCTAATAGATCTTCGTCATGTCCTTATTTCAATTGGCAAGTTTTATAAAGATTTTTGTTGCCTGTGATGTTGTCGATATGGATGCATGTCACATATTTTTGGAGAGACCATGGCAACATGAAGTCAATACTACCCATCAAGGCAAGATGAACATCTATATGTTTACTTGTGAGGACAAGAAGATCACTATGAAGTCTATTCCACCTGTTCTAAAGCCAACAAAAGAAGAAAAGCTAAAGTTTATATCCATATACAATCGAGGTGAATTCTTAGTGGAATCAAAAGAGACAAAGTAAAGATTTACTTTGGTAGTCAAAAAAAAAAGTCGCTCCATCCATTGAAGGTTTCGAGAAGATGAAGCCCATGTTGGAGGAGTTCAAAGGAGTTATTCATGATGAGCTTCCAGAAGGATCACCACTCATGAGGGATATCCAGCACCACATTGATCTTATTCCTGGAGTACCTAACCTCACACACTAACAAATGAATCCTAAGGAGAGCGTGGTTCTAAGGGAGAAAGTCAAAGAGTTAAAAAACAAAGGACACATTAGAGAGAGCATAAGTCCATGTGCAGTATCGACCCTTTTGACACCAAAGAAAGATGAAAGTTGGCGCATATGTGTAGATAGTTGAGCCATCAATAAAATCATTATTCAATATCGGTTTGCAATAATTCATCTTGATGATATGCTGGATCAATTGGGAGGATCGTGCATCTAAGTCCATCCCCCTGTCTAGCCAATGTGAGACTATTTGTTTGCACAAATCTTAACAATCCCCCTCAAATAAAGAGTCTGCACTACGTCTTAATCGTTGTGTTGCGCTGCACCGCACTGTGCTTTTTCATTTGCACCTATACCTGTGCTTGCACCTGCACCCTTTTCACTGCACTGCACTGTGCCTTTTACTGCACCTGTGCCTGTACTTGTGCTTTTTTCGCCGCGCTGCACTATGCATTTCACTGCACCTGTGCATGGGACTACGCCATCCACTTGGGGATCTTTCACACATGACTAAGTTTGGGACATGGCTCTGATACCATTTGTAAGGACTCGGGACACCATCCCAAAAAACTAGCCTTTTAAGTGGAGTAGCCCAAATCCTTATATACCCAAAACCATCCCCCTTGTCTAGCCAATGTGGGACTATTTGTTTGCATAAATTTTAATAATATATTGTTAGGATTATGACGTGAATGCATCGTGAAGGTTGATTAATGTCGTATTTTGTAGTTTCTTTTTCTGAATCTGTTTTGAGTCCGAATTGGATTCAAGTTTTCTTTATTCTGATTGAAATGTTTGTTTAGGAATAGGAGAGTTATATTGGTCTATAAATAACCTCTTAGGAGTGGCCTTCAATATATTCTAAGAGAATCATATGAATTGTAATTCCTAAGGGTGTAATTCATCTAGGTGAGAAATTCATGAGAGGAGCTTAGCCACAAGGGTTCGCAGTTCTTAACGGCTATCAAGGGCCTATAACTTCTCAACGTGCGTGTAAGTAATTCTTATTGATAAAGTTTCTCTCCCCTTCTCCCGTGGATGTACACACGATCTGTTTGATCGGTGGAACCACGTTATGTTGTTTGTTGGCTTTCTATCTACTTTGGAATATCTTCTTCTTCACTTCTTCAAGTTATCTTAGTAGATCTTTCGTATTCGCTGCGTCGCCTTAGCCGATCCGGTCGTGGGGGCATCCTCCCTTGATACCACAACAATTGGTATCAGAGCATACATATTATTTCCTAACAATTGGTATCAGAGCAAGGTCAACAGGAAGATGCCCGTGATCAAGTTCGATATTTAGAGATTCGATGGCATCATCAATTTTAGCAGGTGACAGATTAGGATGAACGTCATCCTTACCCAGAGCGGGTTGAAAAAAGCACTACTCGGGAGGGAGAAAAGTCTCAAGACATGAAGGAAGAAACTTGGCAGGAGTTGGATGAGAAAGCCTTGACAGCTATTTAGCTTTTCTTGGTAGATGAAGTGTTGGATGAGTTTTCTTCGGAGAAAACAGTATCCTCGCTGTGGGAGCGACTTCAGAACCACTATCTGAAAAAGTCGTTGGCGAATCGGTTAATTCTGAATCAGCATCTCTTTCTTCTCTGCATGCATGAAAGTACACCTATCAAGTCTCACATTGCAGAATTTTTTTCTATTATCAATGATTTAGATAAGATAGAGATTAAGATAGAAGATGAGGATCAAGCACTTCTATTACCGTGTTCTTTACCTTCTTCATATAAGAGTTTTAGGGAAGTTATCATCTATAGCGGAAACTCAACAATCAAGGTTAATAAGGTAAAGAAGCATCTGCTCAATAAGGACAAAATTGACACCGAGTTGACGGGTGAGTCTCATCATGGTGATTCCGGGCAAGTTCATTATTCAAGGGAGAAAAGTAATAATGGAAGTTCCACGAGTAACTCAAAACACAAAAATTTAACGTGCAACTATTGTCATAAGAAGGGGCATATTAGATCTGAGTGTTAGTTTCGAAAGAAAAAACAATCAGATGCTAATGTCACTGAACTTATCGAAGGAGATGAATAATAGTGCGACATTTTATCTGTTATAGACAGACCAGTTGGTAATAAAGATCGATGGGTCGTATATTGTAACGGCCCGATCCCGCAGGTACGGGGACTTTATGGCGACGTACATACGCGAGGTGGAAACACCCTTACGCGTACGTTAAGCTCAGTACATGACATAGCTTCCATATACACAAGGGTTCCAGCAGGAAATAAGTACAAGAATACCTGCAGAAAGGAGTTAGTGATCATAACAGATATAAAAATAGGGATCAATAAGATAACAGGAACAACGCACAAAGATACCTATGAAGGGTCTCGAGGGTAAAGTCTCCTATGTGAATCCAATGAACAATAATCAAGTAACGGGAGCTATCCAATGAACTAGCTGACCAAACGATAACTCGGATCTCCAACCTGGGCATGCAAACCTAGAGTCGTCAGAAAGCGACCTATTGAGTGATAAAATGAAGGAGGCAGTAATATATATAATAGTAATACAAGCACGATAATAATAGATAACACATGATGTGGTAATAGTGATACCATATAATAAGAATATAGTAAGCAGTAGAAATATATATAAGCATGTCATCTTTTACTACCATCACTCCCTGGCATGTTATCATCGGGTCATGTCTATAGTCGTATCCAGTTTATATAATAAAGAATGTTCTCTAGTGGTGACGTGATAGAAATAAAAATGCTAGTGGTGACGTGATAGAAATGAACATGTAGCTGGGCATATGCAATATAACCATAATACAGTGTTGTGCATAGACAGTAATGATATCTGCAAGGTATACAGAAAACAGAATAAATGCAATGCAGAGTATACATATACATGAGTAGTATGCCACCACATAAAGTGTAACATGTACCAGGTAAAGGAACAACGTATACATGTAACATGATAACGAATAAATGATCAGGAACAGTACAAGTACAACTAAATAATAGTATACATGTAGCAGGCAAGTCATGATCTTTATACAATAGTAGCAATCAGTACCACCCGGTATTTTAATCAATCTCTTCCAGTGTCCCATACCACTGACAGTTCATACTGGAGCCCGCACTCCAGTCGAACCCATCCGGACATGGCCTACGGGTACCATTATCCAAACGAGAGATTGACCAAATAATAAGTGTTCCCGACGTCACTATTGTGTATACTGTTTTATTATATTAATTGGAAACCCATGGTCGAGGAGCTCTTATCGGGTAGGTGTATCTCGTGCATACCCGGGATCACGGCCTTAACAAACCCCTGGCTGCTGAGACCAGGGCCCTCCGCTAAGAGGGGAACAATAATCAAGTAACGAGAGCTCATGGAGCTATACAATCGGTAGGTAGCACTACCATCCCCTGCAGTGGGAGAACAATATGGATCCAGTACATCACCCGATAAGATCTAATCAACCGTCAAGTCTCCCCATACCCAAGTTAGCTTTATGATCTGATATGTCAAGTATACAATGTAACAAGAACAAATACAGTACATGATACGGGTAACATGATAACCGGACCTGAGCTCTGTTGATAGCATAGAACAATATAACGGGAAACGGGAACAATATAACGAGAATTGAGAACAATAGATGTGGGAGTCCACATGTCGCATATCAACAGCTCTCATGTCCAGTAACGGGAGTAGCCATATCAGTAACAGGAAACAATCATATAAGAGGAATACAGGGATAACATGGAACCATAATACATGTAATATGCACGGTGAGTCATATGACAAGAAGATCAAAACAATACATGCATGTACACTCGTGCGGTGAGCATATGTAACCATGATGTGTGACCATGAGATAACTGTGTACCGAGCATCCATGTAATGATGATAATAATATGAAATGTAGTAAGTGTTTATTATAGTGGTTTACTATTGTTTACCAATTAGGAAATATGAACAATAGGGATATACCGGTACTCATGTTTTATTTATAGAAGGCAACCAAGTTCAATTAATATACTAAAAAGACAATTATAAAATAAAAATACTCAGAAACTAGCCATGAAAAGATAGCTCTCTTTCCCACGATCGCAACGGTTCCAGAATCGTTCGAATCGGAGTCCGAATGCTCCAGATATCGCCCGAATACTAAAAATCAGCAAAATGGGTTAAATTTGTATTAACCATATCTTAAGTGCAAAATACTAAAAAGTACCAAGGGGTTTTCTGTAAAATTACCTTTATTGGGTTTTGGATGTGGGTTTGGGCTATTAACGGGTCGGGTTTGGATCCAATACCCAAACCCATAACTTAAGTTATATGGGTAATGGGTTAATGGGTTGTCACGCCAACCCAATAGGGTTATAGGGTTCGGGTTTACACCCGAACCCAATATCCAAAAGCAGCAGCAGCGGCCGCTGCTCTGTAGGCCGGCCGACCGGCTTAGCTGGCCGGCGATCAGCGAGACCCGCCGGCGGCGGGTCTAGCCGCCGGCAGTGGTCACACAGAGAGAGAGAGAGAGAGGGAAAGAGAGAGAAAGAGAGAGAGAAGATGGGCAGAGGCAGGGGCATGGCCGCGCGGCTGCGCGGCCCTGGCGGCCGGCTGCGGCGACCGGCGGCACTGCTGGGCCGCCGGTGGTTCTGGGCCGCGCACAGAGAGGAAGAAAGAGAAGAGAGAAAAGGAAAGACTGGAAGAAGAAGAAGAAGAAAAAGAGAAGAGGAAGGGGGTGGCCTTCAGTTGGGGGGCTCCGGCCACCTGCAAGGGCGCCGGCGGCACGCCGGCCTCCGGCCGCAGGTCAACAGGCGTGAGGGGGAGAGAGGAGACCGTGAGATAGAGAGAGGGAGAGAATTGAGAGAGAGAGAGAGAGAGGAGGGTTATGGAGAGAGAGAGAGAGGGAAAGAATTTAAATAAAAGAGAGAGGAAGGCGGTGATGGAAGGCGGTGGGGGAGGAAGCTTGTAGAAAAAGAGAAGAAAGGAAGAAAGAAATTAAAGAGGGATTTAATTAATAAATATTATTTTAATGGGTCAAAAATTGATTAGATCCGAATAGCTCCCAAAAATTACATAAAATAAAAAATATTACGTTGATGTGTAAGGTGAAATCGGATTCTCGAAATTCTATCTGGTTTGTAAGTTAAAAATCTTGGAGTATGTCGCCGACATTGGGCGACACCGGTTTGGCCCGATTTTTCATAAATTCAGAAAAATCCCCAAAAATATCCTAATGTAGATAATATGATTCTAAGACACATGGTGAAAGAGGATTCTCAAAATACAACTCCGTTTGTAAAATAAAAATCGTAGAGCCGATTATCGGTATCGGTCGACACCGACTACGGAGATTTTCCAAAATAATCCAGAAAAATTTCAGAAAATTCAGAAAAATAAAAAATATTAGAAAATGATTTTTGAAACTGAAAACAGCTCCATCGGACTACCACGGAGGTCAAAGCAATAGTATACGACGTATCGTGTACTGATACTGTGATACGTATATCAGGGATCAGGGGGTTACATATATTTTGGATGTTCACAGCATATCAATTCTAATAGAAAGATGTTCTCTTCATACGCTTCGGTTCAAAGGGGGAGAAGTGTTCATGAGGAATTCTGCTACAAGTAAGGTGATTGGCGAAGGAACAATCCAGTTTCGGTCTCATGGTGGATGCATCACTACACTTCAAGGCGTTCGTCATGTTCCTGAATCAAGATATAATCTCATCTCTTTTGGAGCCCCACGTAGAGAAGGGTTCCGTTTCAGTTCGAAAGGTGATCTTATAGAAGTTTTCAAAGAGACCCATGTGATGTTTCAATCCGAACGTGTCGGCAATGCGTATATGTTGTGGAATTAGGAAGTTACAGTTGGTTGATTGTAGTTATTTTCGGCTTCATAAGTCGTGGTTGTGGAACAATCGGAGGCTACAATGTATTCAAGCTTGTGACCCTGAAGGGAGATTTAGACTAGGCGCACAACAAAGTAGTCCAGATCGTTACCCCTATGGTGGAGCAAATTCTCATAGATCTTGTGTAGATCAAGGAGATCATTGGGTATTAAAGTTCAGGTTGCGCTTGAACTTATTCGACCTAATTAAGTTGTGAACCCCATGAGGGGTTTATGGAGAAGAGGGAGTGAGATGGAGATGAAGTCAAGTTTGTTCAATTGCGCGTGGATGCGAACATATGGAATATGGTGGCTATTTTCGGACTTGGACGTATTCAAGTCAAGGGGGAGATTGTTAGGATTATGACGTGAATACGTCGTGAAGATTAATGTCAGATTTGGAAGTTTCCTTTTCTGGATCTGTTTTGAGTCCGAATTGAATTCAAGTTTCTTTTATTCTGATTGAAGGTGTTTGTTTAAAACTAGGAAGTTCTGTGGTCTATAAATAACCTATTAGGGGTGACCTTCAATGTATTTTAAGAGAACCCTATGAATTTACAATTCCTAAGGATGTAATTCATTTAGGTAAGAAATTCGTGGGAGAAACTTAGCCACAAAGATTAGTTGCTCTTAGCGGCCATCAAGGGCTTGTAACTTCTCTGTGTGAGGTGTAAGTAATTCTTATTATACTCCTCTAAAGTTTTAATAAAGTTTCTCTCCCTTCTCCCGTGAAGGTACACACGATCTGTTTGATCGGTGGAACCACGTTTTATTGTTTGTTGGCTTTCTATCTACTTTGAAATGTCTTCTTCTTCTCTTCTTCAAGTTGCCTTAATAGATTTTGTGATTCGTATCTACTGCGCCGCCGCAGTCGATCCAGTCGTGGAGGGCATCCTCCCTTAAAATCACAACCATTAGCATCAGAACATACAAATTGTTTCCCAACAGGAAAATAACAAGAATCTTATTGAAGAATATAAATATGATAGTCGTACAAACCAGATTATGAAATTCCAGAACCTCACAAGACAAGGACTTTGAGTCTCTAACTTGCCCAAGATAACCTACTTTATTTGGAAAGGTTTAAGAAGATTTCTGGCTCTCAATTGGCTTTAAAAGAGTAGAATATATATGGCATCCTTATTTTCGAAGTACATACACCAGAAAAGCTGGAACTTCCAGCCAGAACCATGCTTCAGAATGTTCGAAGACATCTGGAACCAGTCACAAAGGATCTATTACCCCTCGATTACATGTCTGCTCACATGGAAGCTAAAGATCTTCAATACTTTCAGCCAAAACCTCTAATTTGTTCTTCCATGTCTTGTTTGATGCTACAATACCAAGCTATCTCGCACCAACTGACTCGACTTTCAAACGGACAACAAAAGTAACCCTTAATCACACCTAATATCTTTCCAACCCTAAACAGAAAAGGGACTCGCTTAGCTATAAAACACGCGTGCTGGATGACTGCAGATCCTGCATGACCTTATACAAACGAGATGAATGCAATTTCCTTTATCAAATCTTATCGACTAGCTCCTTTGCCTAGACTGTCATTTAAATTGCATGACAAAAATGTCAGATCTTCCTGTCAACAAGCCTTCAAAATTTTATCGCAGTGTGCTCTTTTGTATGGCTTCCTGTCTCAGAATTTGGCATTGACTCTTAGGGATTGACATCACTTTGATAGCTGGTATTTGAACCTGGCCAGTTCTTTTGTGGTGCTTTTTTGTTTGAGCCATGCTCTTTTAGATGACCTGCCTTCGATGCTGAAGGTGATAGATTGAAAATTCATAGCTCAAACTGTTAAAATCTTAAATCATGTTAGTCTGATTTGTGGATCTACTCTAGTTATTGTTGGTAACTGATCATTTAGTGAATTCTTGATTTGTTGGTAACAAAGTTCTAAATTTACTATTTTCCTTTTGTATGCATCTAAAAGTATTCTACGTTACTCCATTATGTGGTTTTTCAATTTAGATTGCTCAAACTGTTATTTTACACCATATTCGTTTGAGCTTAAGATTTTCTGGGTTAGCATCTAGCTCATCTTGTAACTCAATTTTTCTCATGCCACGTGGTATTTACTTATTAGTTGTGTTAAAATTAATTTTTTATCTGCAGATACGCACAATCATGGTAGAGAACAAGACAAGATTTTAGATAGAGGTGACCACATTGGACTTCTTGTTGACAATGCAAGATAGCACCTTTCATTTCAAGAAGCAATCCAGACGTTTTTGCCGAGCCTTATGGTTGAAAAATGCTAAGCTTTTGTAAGTGTGAACTATAACTTTGTAAATTTTCCTTTTCCCAGCTAGATGAGAGTCTCTCTCCATTTCTTGCAGGTGGTAGTATGCTCAAAAATTATTGCATCCCATGTGTGTTTCAAGCGTTCAACACTTAGTTCCTGCAGGAAGTGGTGCAGCAGCACGGGCAGCAATGTCATGAACTGCGTAGTAGCATGGATGGGAGAAGTCTGAAGTTGGTTCTGGCCTGATGCTATCAGGTGCTGTCTGAATTTCCTTTGCTATATAAGATTAGACCCATAATAGACTTGTGTGCAAGGAGTGTCAGACAGACTTTCTTTTCTCACCCTGGAGTTGGCTTTGCTTAGAGTCTGTTTGGTTGTCGTAATTGGCCATAATACGTAAATCGTAATTGATAAATTTTTTTACGGTTATAAATGAGTTACATGCATATTAGTTTTATGGTGTTTGATTGGTAATATAAAGTTGTAAGTGGAAAAGTGTAATGTGTTTTACGGTGTTTGGTTGTCGTAACGTGTGAGTCGTAAATGAAAAAGTTGATCACAAAATTAACTATTTGGTGATTTAAAAAGTTTTAATATTGTAAACAAATACTAAAAATGCTAAATATAAAAAAAATTAATATTAACATAAAAAAATAAACAAATTTGCATGACCACAAAATTAGCTGTAAGTGAGTTGTAAATGAGTGGTAATTGGGTTGCAAGTGAGTGGTAGTTGGGTTGCGTAAATCTTTTATGAATTACGATCCAAACAAACAATGTAGTTGTAATTGGGTTGCAAGTCAGTTGCGAATTACGGCCTTTTATGACCTTTTACCTCCAAACAAACCCCTTATTAGAGGTGGTGTAATCTAATAGCATCGAACTAGTTTCCACCCGGTTAATCAAATTCTTGGTTTTGATCAGGTTGGAGAGAGTTTTTATGTCAGCATTGATCTTTTTCTGAGGCCTGTATCCGTACAAGCCTTATTGGGCTTAAGGGGCTCAATTTCAGACCCTGGTAATTTAATTGTGCTGCTGATTTCTCGGTCATTGTTTAAAGATTTTGGTTTCAAGAATATCTTCTGTAGATCGAGCTATTCTGCGACCTTGAATGGGAGTACGGAACCGAAATTTGATTGAAGTCTCTATGACAAACTCTGAAGAGAAACTTGTGTTGTAAAAAGGTAAAGAGATTATTCTGAAAATTATCTCGGTTGATGAATCTCAAATGCTTTGTGCAAGTACATATTGAAACATTCAGCAATTAGAGTAAAAGTTGCTGATAAATTATAAAAGGCAAAATATGGAGACAAAACATATGGATTTTTTCAATCAGAATAACTATTGATTACATATGACCAAAAACAGCCGAGAAGTTAAAAAAAAAAAAATCATAACGATGATTCTAGTTAAAAATTCCAAACCAGCAAGTTGGAAAATTACATCAATTCAACACAACCAACGTTTCCGCATGAACAATTGCACGACCCTGCAGCAAATTCCAGAATACAATATAATCTCCATTGTCTTTATAGGCCACCAGACTTTTCTCCTTGAAGTCGTAAGAGTACAATGCTTCATCATCCATCAGTAAGATCCAATCAGACCGAACACACAAAGGGAAAAAGGGTTCATCACTCCATAATGGCGATCCACCCACATAGAGCTCCAAATCCAATGTGTACAGATGAGACCAACACTGGACGTTGTCGGCACAGCGATTCAACATTGATATGTCCACCTGCAACGATCCACTGTGAGAAATCATCTCCGCGAAGCAAAGGTTCCCTTGCAATTCTGCCAAGTGTTTGAAATAGCCGTATGGTTCTTCACCGCTATCAACCACTCTCGGAGATAGAATTATCTTGAGACTGTCGTTGCCCAAATCAAACTCAAGAATCTGAGCAAATCGCCGCCTTTCGGAAAGTAGCTCTCCCAGTAGAGCGCACCATTAGCACAAAGTGCAGCTCCATCGAGTTCAAGGCCAGACGGAACGCAATCAAGAAGGGATGCGTCAACCGCCCCCCAGGATGATTCAGCTCGGCGCCCCACAGTTAGTACATAACAGTTGCGAATAGCACCTGTGCTTGGATTATGTACCAGTTGAACAACTTTATATTTGTTCGTCTGAGCATGAAACCCAAAGCCCACCAAGTTTGTGGTGAAAGAATCAATGCCTGCGTGGTCGAAGGGCCTGCGGGGTTCTGGAAAATCTGGGAGGGGTATAATCTCTTCGCTCACAGGGTTGCAGATGGCGACTCTTCTGTTTCTAACGCCATGAAGACAGACCAAGCCGCGCGAAGAGGTTGAGATTTCTTCGTAACAACTGGGCACGGACACGCTCTTAGTGAAGGCGTGGCTGTCTTCGCCGATGTTGTACAGGAGAAGTTTTCCGCTAGAGCTGGAAGCAGTAACCGGAGGGTCCAAGATTAGGAAATACGAAGGGTGATTCGCAGCCTGGCGTCGACTCTCGTTGTACATGTTGGCAAACTGATCATCGTCAATCAAGGAACGCCATTGCTTGCATACAGACTTGGACCTGACTAAGGATTTCAATGGAAGCCGAGAAATTATATTGGAGATGATCTCAGAGGGGACATACCTCTTCTCTGAGCTTTTCTTCCTTGGTTCCCACATGAGGGCTATGTCCCGAACACCAAGATCGAAAGGGCTATGAAAATAGGGATAATATGTGCATATATTTATAGGACTCTCTCTCTCTATATATATAATTAGTAATGCCGAATCTTAATTGTATTGTGATTAATTTGGATTAATTTGGCGCTGTTTCCTTTCCTACACTAATCCTAGTCCTAAAAGGAGAATATCCAAGTTTTTTTTGAAAGTAAAAAATTTAGTCTGGAAGAAGAATATCGATAATTGGAATAAAGAAAGTTATCACAACATTAGATAAATTAGAGAAATTGAAGACAAACTTTGTTTAGGTTTAGGAAATTAAGAAGGAAATTTAGCTCCCTTCTCTCTCTAGGGCTCGTCGCCGCAATAAATAGCAGAAGAGAAAAATAGAAACGAAATGAGATGCGAAGCTTGCATCAATGGCGGTTTCTGGTGACGACAAACTCCTCCTCCTCGAACGCTCCGCTAGGGCCACCAGACAAAAGTGGTAACCCTCCTCCACTTTATCTCCCCGTTCTCTTCCTCTCTCTCATCATTCGTTCCTTTCCGCTCCCCAAAACCCTAAACCCTAATTCTATGCAAAAACTTCGAGGTCAACCCTAATTCCCCATTTGTTGGCGTTCATGAGCTTGAATTCGAGAAGTGGGCAAAACATTCTGTGATTTAGTTATTTGTGGAAGTTCTGGATTCAAGCTAATTGGACTTCACAATGGCTAGTTGTTTTAAAATCTTGAAAGAACTTCATATCGATTGTTCTCTCAATTTTGTGTAGAGCAGCTTGATAATGTATCTGAACGCGATTCCGTTCTTTGTTTTTCCTGATTCTGAATGTTTGTTGGGAAATATATTACATGGAAAAATAAAGTGTCTTGAAATGCATGTCGAATTTATTTATTTCAGAATTACTACTGTTGAAATTTGGATAATTTTTTTGAGAATAAGGAGGAAATAGAAACAAAAAGGGTCTTACATAACCATGGCCATCACAATTAAATTAGAACTACAGCATACCTTATTCCCAAGCTCATACTGAAATAGAGACCATCATCGGAGTTGGGGGATCACTAACATTTGCCTGTCATGTGTAATTGAAGATTAAGGAGAGCCATTAACGACCAAAGCTCTAATTAACAGGCTTATTTATTTTTTTGTAATAAAAGAAAACATAATTTCTTTCATTTCATACAAATAGACCAAAGGCATCATCACCATTTTCAATCTTTCCTAATTCTCTTCCTCCTCAAAACTGCCTCTTGAGATTTCAAAGAACCAAGACAACCATTAGCTTTTACACTAACCTTCAAAAATGCCATAAAACTGTCACTTAGCCATATTTCACCAAAATCTTGAAACCAAATTCCTTTTATTATTACAGAAGAGGCACTCGATTAACTCTCAGATTCCTTTTCTCCTAATTGACTCTCAACATTCAATAACTCATTCTGATCAACAGTACCGGGACTCTCACCTTAACTGGGACATTCTCTAAGATGTAACCTTATAATGAGAACATCCCAGCTCCCCATAGTTCAGAAATTTATAGTTAGAGTTATTGAAAACTTACCGCTGGACATCTCTGCAATCACATAGATAGGAATTTGAAAGTGAGATAAAGTTAACCTAATAGAAAGTTTGGATTGTTCCAACATCCTTCGAAATTGTTTTCATCAATATCTATCCATCACAATTGGCAGTAGATGGAGAGGATTTATCTATTTGCATCAGAAACTGAGCAAACAAAAGTGAACTCAGCTATCCATAATTCCCATTTGCCAACAAAAGCAGATGGACATAGAGCTGTTGAGTTGTATGGGCCTACATTATCATATTTTTCTTGCATAACATTTCTTGCAAGCTCGATATGAGTCCCCTCTGATATTTTGAGAGTCCTAGCATGACTAAGCATGTTAGGGTTCCAATGCAATTTCAAACAGGGCAATAAAAGACACAGCTGAACACGTGTTGCCAATCAAAGCTCTAACCAGACCTAATAATATTATCCTCTACTCAGACCACTTCACTCTACACTTAAAACTATCACATCACTTACAAACTTTTTTTGCCATTGTTTTTGAAAGACCATTCCGTGCAAGATGTGTTGGGAATATTGAAAATGTAATGCAGTGGACATTTTTTTATAAACTATTTGTGGTGTTGGTGTAATTCAACATTCATTAGGGCATGTTTTAGATTATGATCTCAAAATAGCTGTTGTCTTGTTTGGTGACTAATAATTTAATTTCCCATTGCCTTGTGATGTTTTTTCTTCATAGTCTTTGGTTTTTACCCTATGTTGCATGGACACAAATGACAGGAATGACACAACACTAGGCACAAATGATGAGGACATCACGCATCACGCAGTACCCATTTATCTTTTCATGCCTTAGCTTATTCAGAGGATTTTGTATTTTGTTACAGCTTTATTTGTAGTAGGTGTTTTAGCTTTATTTGTATTCCTTTGTGGGCGTTTAGTACCACATCGTTATTTCCCAGTAGTCCTCTTTGTAAAGCCTATATAAGGCCCCTAAACTATTGTATGGGACAATTATTGAATGATTAAACTTTCCTCAAAATATCTAGTTAAATTCCTGAGTTTATTTGCTCTCGAGTTTTGGGGTGAGAAGCCCGCGTAAGGGGTGGAAACCTAAAATCTTATCTTATTCTCAATTTAAATTTTGGTTACGATTTGAATGTGATTGCGATCCAGGTTGGTATTACATCATTTTGGTATCAGAGCACTGGTTTTCAATTCCCTTCAAAATTTTTCCCTTTCCAAAATTTTCTTCCAAGTCTCCAAACCCTAGATCTACATCAGTTCCAGATTTAGATCCATTCAAAAAAAAAAAAGATTTCACTGGTAAAAAAAATACAGTGAAAATTTCCTGAAAATTCCTACTCCGCACTGTTCATCATCATCTTCATTCGTCTTCAAGCTTCACCCATCCTCCAAATTCCGCCGCCGCCGCCAACCACACCCACGCCCTCGCCGCTTCCCGATCACCACCATCAGCATCATCAAACCATCATCTCCACTCATTAATCGCCACCAAAACTTCAACTTTAACCCCTTCGAGTTCATCACGGAGCCCTTGTTGACGTCCACTGACTGTTCAGAGAAGATCGGAGCAGTCAGAGCCTCCAGATCCTTGACATCGTCATCAACAGAGCGGATCCAGCCTCGATCAGAGCAGTTCACCCTGATCATCGCTGACGCTTCGTCGTGCCTTCGCCAGAGATCCCCGCCCGCTCCTCACTCGCTGCCACCCCTCCGCCCTTCAGTGCCACCTGCGCCTTCATCGAAGTCATCTGAAACTTCGTCGAGCCATCGCCAACTTCCCCTTCGTCGTTAAGCCCTCTCCGGCTGTTTGCCATCGTCGTTGGGCCCTCATCGACGCGCAGGGAGCCTCCCAAGCTTCTCCTATGACCGATTCCACCTAAGGTTCGCCAAGATCACCACCACTGCAACACCATCACCGCCCCTGTCTTCCTTCGTCAACTCCCTCCGCCGCCGACTTTGGTAGATAATCCCTCCACGATCGGAGCAGTCACCGCCTTCTTCATCTCCGAAGCCTCGTCGCACTTGCTGGAGAGATTCGCCTGCCATCTCTGCCCTTGATCCGAGTCGTCGCCGCCGCCGTCCGCCGCTCGCTCCGTCAATTGATGAGGACATCACGCAGTATCCATTTATCTTTTCATGCCTTAGCTTATCCAGAGGATTTTGTATTTTATTTCAGCTTTATTTGTAGTAGGTGTTTTAGCTTTATTTGTGTTCCTTTGTGGGCGTTTAGTACCACATCGGTTATTTCCCAGTAGTCCTCTTTGTAAAACCTATATAAGGCCCCTAAACTATTGTATGGGACAATTATTGAATGATTAAAGCTTTCCTCAAAATATCTAGTTAAATTCCTGAGTTTATTTGCTCTCGAGTTTTAGGGTGAGAAGCCCGCGTAAGGGGTGGAAACCCAAAATCTTATCTTATTCTCAATTTAAATTTTGGTTACGATTTGAAGGTGATTGCGATCCAGGTTGGTATTACATCATTTTGGTATCAGAGCACTGGTTTTCAATTCCCAGGTGAGAAGCCCCGCGTAAGGGGTGGAAACCCAAAATCTTATCTTATTCTCAATTTAAATTTTGGTTACGATTTGAAGGTGATTGCGATCCAGGTTGGTATTACATCACAAATACACAACAAATTTTGAAATATATATAGAAAATAAAAGTATTATGTCCACTACATGTGTCCGAGTCCTTGAACAGGTGTCCAACACGTATAGGACACGACTCCACATTTGAAGTGTCTGTATTACCTAGTAATGTTACTCTTTTCCTTAGCTTCTTTTAACCCATCTTTATAGGCTGTCTAAAAAATCATTGAAGACAAGTCTTCAAAAGCAGAGTCCCAAAACTCCAGACGCAGGTCTAGTCTCAGCCAGCACTGCAGCACCAAGGCGCATGGGTCGAAACCCGCGTCTCAGCCAGCACTGCAGCACTAAGGCGCGTGGGTCGAAACCCGCGTCTCAGCCAGCACTAAGGCGCGTGGGTCGAAACCCGCGTCCCAGCCAGCACTGCAGCACCAAGGTGTGTGGGTCGAAACCCGCGTCTCAGCCAGCACTGCAGCACCAAGGCGCGTGGGTCGAAACCCGCGTCTCCCAGCACTGCAGCACCAAGGCGCGTGGGTCGACACCCGCGTCTCAGTTGTAACCGTCCCGGTTATAGGGTCAATCACGGCCCATATAACGGGGAAAGTTAACCCCCATTATGGAGTGTTTTTAGGAAGCATGTTCGCTCTTGAAACCTCTATAAATAGCCCCGTTGCTATGGAGAAGGGGTCGGATTTTTGGAGAGAGATCAGAGAAGAACTTGATTCGAGAGTTTCTACAGAGAGTCCGACTCTTCAACTAACTTGCTGCGTACAAGTTAATCCTTACCTACAATCTCTTTGAGATTTTGGTCGACAGAGCTGTGTTACTCGGTCCGCCCACCGAAAGAAGATCCCCAGAAGTTCCTGACGTCACCCGGAAACGGTCAAAAACAAGATTCACTTTCCACCGCCACTTGAAGAACCCAGCACTAACAAAGGGGAGATTCAAGACTCAACATCTTCCCTCCCTTGTAGTCGGAGCATTAGTCTGTTGTAATCTTTCAACTGATTCAAGAAATTTTACGCGAACCATTCTCCGTACCAAACAAGAGATGACAACTCCGCTGGGGACTACTTTCGTTACTGACGAACAAGTTGTAGCGCAAGGTGACGTCCTCTACAAGGGGAAAATGGTCGAATCACTCGTCGTAGAATTCGATCAGGTAAAGTATAAAGAGTTCCTCTCTTCCGGCTCCAAGAGCCCAAAAGCCCGCACCTACCGCAGGGTCCCTACGGGGACTTGCCCCGAAATTCGCTCTGAGCCTCTCTCAAAGCCATGCGTGACCCCCGCGCCAACGTCTCTCAAGATACCTGCGTGGTCAAGTTCTCTGGTGTCCAGCCAATCCATCCTCTTCCTCAGCACCAGCCGTCGTTGTTTCTCTCAACCCCCACGACGTAACCGGAACGCTGAGCGCCGACAGAGGAGGTGTGCGCGTCAACTGCAAGTTGGAACAACTGATCGTCCAACTGAGGCAGGACGCAAAGTTCAAACCGACGTCTCTGACACACCACATCCGGCACGTAAAATCTGCGTTTGGCAGCCCAAACGCGAGGCTCATCAAGTTGGCTCCTCTGAAGCCCCACTCCCCATACGCCAAGGTGAAACTCGTGCACCTTGCCAAGTGCAAGAGGCACGCGCCTCTAGGCATGGGGCCCAGCAGTCCTGTATCTCTCAAGCGTCCCTGCCCCGGCGCAATAATCAGCAACGCGACAGTCGCGTCTTTTCTCAGCAGAGACGCCAGACGCACGTCCTGAAGACGCGACGCAAGAGCTGCGTTCATGCGCCCCGCGTCGCTGAACCCTGCGTCCCAACAGTACAGGGCAGGGAAGCTTCTCGCCCTCGACATTGCGAGGCTAATCTCTTTGATCCTCCTCCCACGGATCTGAGAGGTTATTTCAACAAGAAGAGAAGTGCTAACCGGATCACTTCGTCATGTTGCTACGAACGGCTTATCACAATGCTCTCCGAATGCCGTTGCGATTCAGGTGCAAACCAGCAGTCTCTAGTCAGACAGCTGACCCTGATTCCCCGATCAGCTAAAAGAAGTCGTTCCCATAGGAGGAGGGTCTTCTCTGACATTGAATATCCCGAGCTCACTGCAAACATGGCAAGCAGGAGCAGAGGAAAACAACCTGCAATCAGTTCCGATGATGAGTCGGACACAGAACCGGAAGGAGTGTACCGACACACTCGCACCCGGACCGGGGCAATTCCCCCGATTGACTACAATGTCTAGTCCGGTGCATTGAGGTGAATGACTTGCATTCCGCTATTATAGAGTCACAGGCTTCAAACTCTTCTATAGAGAAAGATGCCTTATATACATGACTAGCACTCTTGAGGAGACCGCCAGGCGCTTGGAGCAGCAAGCCCAGGTCCAGAAGGAACAATTCGAGATGATTTGTGCTCACAGCAGAATCTATCGACTCCCTTAAGCAGATGCTCGCACAGTTGCTTGAAGACAAGAGGAAGTTAACCAACAAAGCCTCCTCTAAGAAGTCTAAAGGCAAACGAAAGAGGGGGAAAGCTCATCTTCTGTACACGTAGAGGAGGAAGAGCAACTTACTTCCGGTTGTCTAAATCCTCATCGCAGGAAAAGGACGACCGAGACCAGGGAAAGGTTCATTCTAAAAAAATGAATCAGTTGGAGCAACGTCTTGAGGCCCTTACCAACCGGAAAGGCCTCCAAGAAGCAGGAGTGGTCCGACCATGTCCGGTCGAGTGGACCTGGTTCCATACCCGCCCAAGTTCAAGGCTCTAACCCTCAAAGCATTTGATGGGAAAGGTTCACCGAACCAACATATCTACTACTTTAAATCCCAAACAGGGAATGTGGTAGATAATGATGCCATTCTGGCACGCTAGTTTCATCGGCACCCTAAAAGGGCTTGCCTTTGAATGGTTCATGAAGCTCTCGGAGGGTTCCATCAAGAATTGGGGCGACTTGGAGAAGCTCTTCTTAACGCGCTTCTTTGAAGATGACTCGGAGGTCAACATGCCTACCCTTTTAGCCACCAAGCAGCGAAAGGGAGAGTCCGTTAAGTCTTTTGTAGAAAGATTTCGGAACATAGCACTCCGATGTCCAAGCGGTATGACCCAGGTCACCCTGGTGAAACATGCCGCCACAATCTCCAACTTCGCTCCTTGCCCAAATAGGAGTTGCCGAAAGTCGCACTTGGAAGCAGTTGATCCAACAAGGTGAACAGGCTGAAGAAATTGTCGTCCGGGTCAGGGCAGAAGAAAATAAACTCCGACCTGAGAGGACAACAAGGCGTGCGCCAGACACATCCCTCCAAAAAAAAGGATAACTTGGCAGTAGAGACCAAATCCCCTGTCAAACCTCAACCGGCTAAGGCAAGTGGCTCTTCAAGCCAACCACGCGCCAGCAAGCAGTATTCCTTCAAGGATGAACATGTCGACTCGCTCTTCAAACTACTCAACAACAGCAACCGACTAAAGCTTCCTGAAGCTAGGCGCCCTGAAGAAGTCGGTAAAACCGATAATCCCAACTACTGCATGTATCACAGGATGTTGGGACACCCCACCAAGAGCTGTTATGTCTTCAAGGACATCCTTCAGGCTCTGATTGACGTGGAGGTATTAAAACTCCGTCCAAGAGCAGAAGAAGGTGGCGGCTAATATGACGTCATTCCTCCAGTTTGGAAGGAAACCTCCAACACCCTCTGGAGTAGTCCCTGTCCCAAGAGGAGAGCTGAGAATGGTCAACACAGACCCTCACCAACAGCAAGAGAAGGGCCTGGTA
Organism: Agave tequilana; assembly: GCA_038442645.1. Lineage (NCBI taxonomy): Eukaryota > Viridiplantae > Streptophyta > Magnoliopsida > Asparagales > Asparagaceae > Agave > Agave tequilana. The sequence goes on from JAVJIF010018503.1 coordinate 55,199, forward strand.
CCCGTTTCCGCACCTCAGGGAGAAGTCATGTGGGTTCATCCTGACCTTATGGATGGCCAGCAATGGACCACTGTAACCAACAGGAAGTCCAAAGGTAAAGCTAAGGCTTCATCCTGTAATGTGGTATGTGCCTCTTCTTGGGAAGCGGAGACTGATGTTCCCTCACTGACCGATTCAGAAGAGGAGACGATAGCTCTAGCCACAGAACCCCAGTCAACTGGTGGCGGAAACCCGTTCTGGGCAGTCATATTTGAAAAAGTATGATGAAATGGCGGTAACTCCTCCAAGACCCGCTGCAGAGTCAGCCAAGCCTTCACAAAGCGACCTGTGGAGAAACAGAAGGAGTTTCGGTTTTTCAGAGTTCTTTCGAAAGACATAGTGGAAGGATCCACAGCACTTACCGCTTTGATGTCCTGACTCAATTGGCCAACATCCCGCCCGGATTACTCTTTATGAGCTTCTTAGGCTATCGAAGTCGACTAGAGAAACTCTACAAGAGGCCTTGGCTAATGCTGAGGTTTTCATGACCCAGGTGCCGCTCGGACCAAAGGAGAAAGATGTAGAGGACTGCCTCCATACCTCCCAAAATGTTCCCTGCATCACCTTCACGGCAGATGATATGCAAGTCAAAGGGAAACATGATCGACCCCTTTACTTCGCAGGGTATATTGGATCATCCGAGGTGAATCGCATTCAGGTAGATCTCGGGTCCGCATTGAGCATTATGCCTCGCCGGGTCATGCAACATTTAGGGATTCCTACTCACCGTTTGAGCGCCACCCAGACTACTATTTATGGGTTCAATGCCAATAGTACCCGTCCAATGGGGAAGGTCAAGCTCAAAAGCCAATTGGGGACCTAAGGTCGGAGGTGACATGCTACGTGATAGATGCCGACACCTCCTACAACTTGCTGTTGGGACGACCGTGGATTCATCGCAATTGTATCGTTCCCTTTACTCTCTACCAAGTCATGAAATACATTGACGGGAGTGGAAAGGTGCGAACGTTGATTGCCGAAAGGCATCCGTTCAAAGGAGTTGAGAATTATTTCACAGATTCTCTCCTATATCAGAATCTGTGGAAACAGATGAAATCCCCAACCAGAGGAGCCCGACTCTGGTAATGAAGCCGACACGAGACAGAAAGAGAAGAATGCATTTGGGAACTAGACCCACTTGTAACGGGCATTAATAAGCCCGATGTTGATAATACCTCTGATGATGTAGGCGATGGTATATTAATGAAGACTTAGATCACCGTGGAGAGAAATGTGCTAACATTAGATCAAGAAACAATGAAGAGAAATGAGGAATTTTATACAAGATTGTCACTCTCTATTACAATGAACTCTCACTTTTCCTCATGAATGCAACTCTATCCTAAACCTAGATCTACAAATAAAAGAAAATTACAAAAGAAAAAGAAAATTCTACTCTAAGCTACACTAGAAGGAGAAAAACCCTACCTATTGCTCTCCTCTCTCGATTTCTGGCCTCTTGGATGGATATTTATAGGCAAAGGGGACGTGGATCAACGAGACGAAGCCACGTGTCGAAGATCAGAGTCATCAGGGCCATTGGCCTTGATACTGCCGCGGATGCGCTGCAAATGCCGCGGATCCGCGGCTTATTTGCCGCGCATCTGCAACAGTATCAGGGCCAATGGCCCTGATCTTTTGGCCAGCTTCTCTCCCAGCTACGAGAAGCTCTATGTACTGTAGTTTCTTGTATTTTGCCTCGTGTTTTCTGCAAATACGATCTTTAATTCGAGATCCAATATATCCTCTGCAAACTCTTTGACTTGACCTTCAAGAAACTTGATTTAATTACCCGAAAATGGGTCTTATTAAGCTCATAATTCTCATTTTGCCCTATCAATATAATCTGCACACAAGAGACCGGAAACCGGTAATGAGTTTTATTTGTAACAGATAGAAAAATGTGATAATTAATATGCAGAGTCGATAACTAATCACTTCCGTCGCATCCTTTGAGGATGCATGGTTGGCTCAATCACAATGCATCATTCCATTCCTGCGCCCCCACCCACTCACACACACAAAAAACACGGCCTTGTTTTACTGATATTTTTTTATTTGAGCAGTCATTTAAGTGATGATCTGTTGCATTAAGCTCGATGGTGTACAGCTGTATAATTCTTCGAGATGATGACATTTTAAAATTTTGGTAAGATGTAATTTGTATGAACATGCTGAATGTTATGCATTTTAGCCTAACTATATATCATACAGAGCTTCAGCTTTCACGATGGAGTGTTATTGTTAAGAGTCCTGGCCATTGAACAATCATTAAATTACTCTAGTCCGAATCACCCAAACCATGTTACCTCAAAATGTTTATTTTGGAGAAATCACATGATATTTCCCTTGTGTGACTAGAGCTCTACAGGAAGTGCTATCATGAGTAGTTGAGAAAATGGTTGTCAACTGTCGGAAATCATCAATATTAGCCGCGCACTTGAACGAGGAATTTAGATTGTGAAAATGGGATCTTAGAGACAATAACAGCGAGCACCTGAAGAAATTTTTTGCTGCTGCTCGAAATCAGTTTTGGCTGCCGGACAGTGATGGATGGCTGAAGGCACCAGTGCTCCACCACACATGGGGGGTGCTTACTGAATGCCCTGGTCCACACTTCGTGTTTATGCCGCGTGCGAAGGGATGCGGGGTGGAGACAGGAGATTGTTAGAGATATCAATGACAACAGAGATGGTGGGTGATCTTTGGTGGAGATACTGGGTGTGTGCATGGGCAAAGGTGTGTGTAGGCACCAAGAGTGAAAAAGACACATGAACATATACAGCTCGGTGATTTCTATATCTCGTGTCCTTAGCCCTAGCATTTAGTGTTCCTGACTGGGTTGCAACTTGTTTGCTTGTCTCGATGCTTTGTTTATTTTATTGGATAACATGCTAGAGCTTTGGTTCAGGGGCGGAGCCATGAATAAATTTTGGCATTAACGGTCGACTCTCAAAGAATAGGCAGGCCACATCTGTGTTGAAGGCGATTCATAGAACACCGTCTCCTCCATCAGGCAACAAACGGTTAACCGTTGGTCTTGCTGAGCAATCCATACTGATGTCCTTATAGATTCATGTTCGTCTTGGAGAGCCTATTTCATTTACAGTCAAGGTACTACTCCAATGGAAAGGACCTGCTTTCATAATTTTCCACAGGATATTATGATTTAATCTTGGTGAAATCAAACCCTTATTGTACGCCAATGAATCTGTAATTACTAGGCATTTGCCTAAAATAATAGGGAAAAAAAGAGCTGGAAGAAGATTTGGTAAGTAGTATGTGTTGGAATATGAAGAATATATATGTGAATCTTTGAATTGATTACGGCGAGATCCGTTGATCGATCATTGGATGATGGTTGGAGTGTGTTCTCCTTCCATAGGGGATGAACGTGGTATATTCACATGTTCGATTCCGACTTCGAATGAATGAGATATTCAAGTCTAAAGATTGCCTAATTTAAAGCCAAAATGGGACTAAAGGTAGCTAAAAGCATTTAGTCCAACATTGGCTATGGGATGGAAGTTCGTAGTGTTTAATAGAGAAAATTGAGAACAAATGGTGTGCCCTTTGGGTACTTGGAGTTTTCGCGCGCGATTGGGAGGGAACCATGCCCGCTCATGCGCGCGCCGCCGGCGCCGGCGCCGGCGTCGGGCTCGGTCCGGAGCTGGGTTTCTGGTTTCTGGTTCTTTTTGAATCAGGTTTCACGGGTATGGGTTACGCGAAGCATACCCGCTCCGCTATCCAGATCCGACCGGCCCGCCAACGGACCCGCCCCGCTATCCGGATTCGAACCCCTCCAGTTGGACTGCCAACAGTTGCGACTGTTGGGTCGAACCATTGCAACGGTTCAACGAACCGTTGCAACCTTTCGTTGGGTTCGGACCCATTGGCCCCTCCTAGAGCGCTATAAATAGCGCTCCAGTTTCTCATTCTAAACACACCAAAACGAAAATCTCTTCTCTCTCTCTGAGTTCTGAACTGGAAGTGAGTTACTGCGTTCTGAACTGGGAAGTGGAGTTCTGAAGTGACTTCCACAAGGAAGTGGGAAAGTCATTTTTCGAAGCGACTTCCAAAGAGATTCTGCATAAATTCGTTCTGAAAGAGGGCTCAGAAAATTCAACAGATTCTTTAATAGAATTGTTGCCTGAATCTGGGACTTCTGAAGAAGAATATTCTTCAACCTTTCTTCTTCCTCTACAGTGGGTGCTCCTCCAAAGTAAAAGCAAATATTCTCCCGAAATTTGTCTTTGTCCCGCTGCTTCAACGATCCTGTGAAGGTCTGGTTTAACTACGGTTCGACCGTACGGTGATTTGATAGTGCGATTCAAATACCGTGAAGGAGTGTTGTATCTTGGGAGACCAGCGTCCAGTAACCTGTTAGCACCAGTGCGAGGGACGTAATTGTCTTAAGGAGATTCGCTCTAAGCGTACCTCACTTCAAGTACTGTATAAGTGAATTAATTTCTTTATACAGGGGATATACTGATATTCAGTATATCGAGACTGATTTAGATTCAGTCTAATTGGTGTTTAACTAAGGGAGGAAATTGAAAGGTGGTTCTTAAATTAAGGAACGTTCTATTGAACGGAAAACCTCCCACCTGATATTTGCCGACCTGGCCAATTAGATTGTTGATATTTCAGTGAGCTTGATTAGTTGTCAGATTGATTCCTGTTAAGTAGTATCCAACAATCTTAAGACATTAGATATTGAAGTTTCTTACTTCTATTCTGCTTGAACTTGCAGAAATGTCTGAGACTAATCAAGATAGCTCTAGTAAGGCAACAAACATGCAGCTACAAGCTTTGATGCCAACTCCACTTCCTAACCCGAAGCCGGAGAAGCCAGAAAAATTTGACGGCACAGAATTCAAGAGTGGCAACAGAAGATGCTCTTCTACTTGACTACTCTTTATCTGGCCAGATTCCTGCAAGAAG